>JAWZYV010012267.1:0-177947 GCA_038373885.1 Cheiracanthium punctorium
ATTAAAAAGTAAAAAAAAAAAAAAAAATATTAAGTTGGGTATAAACTCTACCTGAGAGACAAAAAATGTTTAGATAAAAAATTTCATACACTATCTAAATCATTATTTGTAAAAACTATAGGTACTAAAATCGTTCTATGGTATAATTTTCTCACTTCCCTAACAGTACAAGAAATTTGTAGAAAATGTATGGGTATCCTAAACCCTGCTTTAATATTCTAGTAAACTGTTACTTATTAAATATATGCTATAATCAGTATACAAAAATTAGCTAAACATTAGAAGTATGTATTAAGCAACATTTATTTCATTTCTTTGCTCCACATAGTTAATTATTATTTAAAGAAACAAAAACAATAACGCATCCTCTGTGCTACGCCCTGTCTCCATTCATGCGAGGCTAGCGTGATGGGGAAAGGCACAGTAAGAATTTTTATTTGAAATGAGGCGGTAGACATTCCACCGGGTGGCTGGTGGGTCCTCATTTTATAATAATATTTTTTATTTCAGGTTTAATTCATAAAGTATAGCTTATTTAAAATATAACAAAGTTTTTATGAGAGAATACATCACAATCTGAACATTTTTCCCAAGTCCCCTTATTTGAAAAATATGTCAAAGTCTGAAAAAATTACAAGTCCCATTATTTGAAAAAAAGGAAAAAAAATTCTTATCAACCCTTCCAACATCCGCTCCCCACATCCGGTCCGACCACGCCCCCCTCTCTCTCGCCCCAGGGACAGCATCCGAACGGAGACTCCGGAGGCTCCGGCTGAGGTGAACGAACATTTATCTACTACTCATATACATACATACGTATACGTACGTATACATACGTACGTACGTATACATACGTATACATACGTACATACGTATACATACGTACATACGTATACATACGTACATACGTACACATACGTACGTATACGTACGTACGTATACATACGACGTATGTACGTACGTATGTATGTATGTGTGTATGTGTGTGTGTGTGAGTGAGTGAGTGAGTGAGTGAGTGAGTGAACACGATAGCTCCTAAACGGGGCATTCGATTGAGCTCAAATTGGGTATATATGTTCGCAAGGGTATATATGTAATTGGGTATATATGTTCACCGTCGCAAGACCGGTATTGATTTTGGTGTGTATAGGACTTATAGTTTTTCTACAGGGATACGACAAAGATTTCTTTTACATTATTTCCTATGTGGGGCAATTCTTGAAAATGCGCTAGCATTTAAACGGCTTCGATTGAGCTTAAATTTTGTATATACGTTTGAATTATTCATCGATTAAAATTTATTTAAATGCTTGGTAATGATCTTAATCGTAAGTGTTCGGAAAAACAAGTGGAGCCACTCCAGATTTTTATTTTTTAATAAGTATGTTTATTTTTCCCATCAATGGCTTTTTAAAATTTGTTTCACATGGCACAGTGGTTATGTCACCGAAAATGGTAGACGGCCGAAGTGTGAAGGTCCCGGCTTCGGGTCCATCGTGTGGCTGTCGATCTAACGGTCTGGAGTTGTGGTAGGTTTTCTCCAGATGTAACGTCAAGTCCCCCCCCCATGAGGAATATTTTGTCATACAAAATGTATATTCTTCACTCCCTTATCACACACGCGTATACATATATATGAGCTGCTGTACTCGACCCCCCCCCCATGAAAAATTTTGGCTACGCCATTTTTTCCTGCATAATCCGGCATTATGTATCCTGCATAATATCATTACTATTAAACTATTGCATTTTATTTTGCATCTTGATTAAGTAATCATTTTCATGGTGTACTAACATCTTTCTCTGTATGTTGTGATATGAAAGTTGTTTTGTAAGACACCGGGATCCAAGTTCTGCAAATTGTTTCCTGTTCATGACGTCAAAATGATGCCAATATCACGTACGATCAGTGGCGCAAAGAGAGAGGGGGTGGAGCAGAGAAAAATCCCCAGGGCCCCACCTCATAAAGGAGCCCGCTTTTATTGATTATATATAATACTAAATTGCATGATGACAATTCTGTAAAATATATATATATATATATATATTAAGTTGGGTATAAATCTGTGAAGAAAAAATGTTTAGATAAAAAAGTTCATACACTATCTAAATCATTATTTGTAAAAACTATAGGTACGAAAATCGTTCTATGGTATAATTTTCATATAGCTTATTTAAAATATAACAAAGCTAAATATATTAATTCATATAGCTTATTTAAAATATATTAATTCATATAGCTTATTTAAAAGATAACAAAGTTTTCATGAGAGAATACATCACAATCTGAACATTTTTTCCAAGTCCCCTTATTTGAAAAATATGTCAAAGTCTGAAAAAATTACAAATCCCCTTATTTGAAAAAAAGGAAAAAAATCTTATCAACCCTTCAAAAATCCGCTCCCCACATCCGGTCCGACCACGCCCCCCTCTCTCTCGCCCCAGGGACAGCATCCGAACGGAGACTCCGGAGGCTCCGGCGAACGTACATACGTACGTACGTACGTACGTACCTCATACGTACGTACCTCATACGTACGTACATACGTACGTATACATACGTACGTACGTACGTACGTATGTATGTATGTGTGTATGTGTGTGTGTGTGTGTGAGTGAGTGAGTGAGTGAACACGATAGCTCCTAAACGGGGCATTCGATTGAGCTCAAATTGGGTATATATGTTCGCAAGGGTATATATGTAATTGGGTATATATGTTCACCGTCGCAAGACCGGTATTGATTTTGGTGTGTATAGGACTTATAGTTTTTCTACAGGGCTACGACAAAGATTTCTTTTACATTATGGCCTATGTGGGGCAATTCTTGAAAATGCGCTAGCGTTTAAACGGCTTCGATTGAGCTTCAATTTTGTATATACGTTTGAATTATTCATCGATTAAAATTTATTTAAATGCTTGGTAATGATCTTAATCGTAAGTGTTCGGAAAAACAAGTGGAGCCACTCCAGATTTTTATTTTTTAATAAGTATGTTTACTTTTCCCATCAATGGCTTTTTAAAATTTGTTTCACATGGCACAGTGGTTATGTCACCGAAAATGGTAGGCGGCCGAAGTGTGAAGGTCCCGGCTTCGGGTCCATCGCGTGGCTGTCGATCTAACGGTCTGGAGTTTTGGTAGGTTTTCTCCAGATGTAACGTCAAGTCCCCCCCCATGAGGAATATTTTATCATACAAAATGTATATTCTTCACTCCCTTATCACACACGCGTATACATATATATGAGCTGTTGTACTCGACCCCCCCCCATGAAAAATTTTGGCTACGCCACTGTATCCTGCATAATCCTGCATTATGTATCCTGCATAATATCATTACTATTAAACTATTGCATTTTATTTTGCATCTTGATTAAGTAATCATTTTCATGGTGTAGTAACATCTTTCTCTGTATGGTGTGATATGAAAGTTTTTTTGTAAGACACTGGGATCCAAGTTCTGCAAATTGTTTCCTGTTCATGACGTCAAAATGATGCCAATATCACGTACGATCAGTGGCGCAGAGAGAGAGAGGGGGGGGGGGAGCAGAGAAAAATCCCCAGGGCCCCACCTCATAAATAGTGCTGTAAAAGTAACGACAAAATGAGTATCCGTATGTATTTGTTACTTAGATGTTCGCTATTCGTTACTAAGTATTCGTTACTCGTTACTTTCGTTACTACTAATAGAATCGGTAATAGGGTGTTATATGTGCCCCATAACAACACATCCGGGACAGTGTTGTTATGTGTATATGCCGCCCATACATAAACCCATAACAAAACCTAACCAAAAAGAATTTTTTTTAGCGATGTTGTACAAAGTTGTATTTAGAGCTTATTTTCTCTGATTTACAGATTGTTTTTATACACATTTATGGTTTTATACAATGCTAAATTATCCGAATTACTGAGTACACATAGAAATCTTCCAAAGACATATGCCATTCTTTTTTTTTTCTCAACCCCCCCTTTTTTAAATTCTGAACGCTGGTTTAACCTGTTCACTCTTATCATAAAAAGTGTAAAGGAAAGCTTGTGACTCGTGTTTTTTTCTGGGAGCGGGTTCTCGAATACTGAGATCCAGGGATTGGGCCATATATATTAAATTCATAGGGCAGGGGATCTCAGTATGATATCAACTACTTTGCGTCTCTACAAGCATAATATCTTTATTATTTGTGAGTTCTTATTTCATATCAAAAACTTCTTTTGCTGGACGATTTTTCGAAGTAAATTAAAAATTACCATATTTTAAATTAAAATTGTTTAATTCAGTGAGAATTATCTATTTTTAAGATATTTCCAGTTCTATTTCTGCACTTTTGGGATGAAAGGGGTTAGCCCCCCCCCTTCTGTGGGTGCATATATGAGAGCATTCTTTAAACAAAAATTATCACTCCTTTCATACAGAAAGAATCGTTGCACCGGACTATGCGTATTCCATGAGTTCATGGAATAAAATGTACCATAAAATAGGGCAGATGGCCCCCTAAACGCCGACATTTTAGAAACATACTGAACTTTATTGAATTATTTTAATACCAGTGGCTTACGCAGGAGTGGGCATAGAAATCCCGGGTCGCTCCCAATTTTTTATATACTTTTTAAACAATTACTTAAAAAATGTGTTTAAGTTTCCATGCTAAATATTTTTTTTAGTTCCAAATAATATTTTAAATAATAAAAATGTGTGAATTCGTTTATTTTATAAAAAAATATTTTTTTAAAGGTGTATTTAAATAATTTTTTATTTATTACTCATATTTCGATTCTAGCTAAAAAAAAAAGAAAAAATTAAGTTCGCAATCCTGCTTCGGAACCACCCTGAAAGAAAGAATTCTGATTGCACCACTATTTAGTACTAAAATGTTAGAAAGCCCGAAATTAGCACCCCTTACTAACATGCTTCTCTTATATGTATTGCTCCTCTACAATTATAAGAACACCCCCTTCCCCCCCCCTGCAAAAAAAAGTTCAACTGCGCATAAGAACGCACTATACACCGGATTCTATCCCCCCATTGTACGACCCATATCAATAGAGTAGCAGATAGTATATCCATCTCCATAACTGTAACGAAACAGACGGATTCTTCCAAACCTCATCAAAACGATACCATTCGGCTCGGCACAAACGAATTGCAACCAGAACATACTACTACTCAAATACCGAAACTGATTTTTCCCTTCAAACGGCGAGAATCCATAATACTTCCGGTATCTAGTAACGGAACGGAACATACTATTACTCAAATACCGAAATTCATTTTCTCCCTCCGGCAGTCTTGTATTCGAAGTCCGAACCTGGTCGATCCGAAATGCACACTCAAAAGTCATTTTCCTCCTTGAAACCGCGATCCGATATCCAGTAACACACAGAAGATATTAGTACTCGATTACTGGAACCCGTTTCCCCCCTAGTTCGCCTCGCCTGGAAGTCTGTATTCGAAGTTCGAAGCTGCTCGATCCGAAACGAGTAACGATATCAACCGAAAAGTAACAATTCGTTACTTCGAGTCTGAGTGATTATCCGTATCTTAGTACCGAATACATGCGGTTTGCTTCAGCTCTACTCATAAAGAAGCCCGCTTTTGTTGATTATATATAATACTAAATTGCATGATGACAATTCTGTAAAAAAAAAAAATATATATATATATTAAGTTGGGTATAAATCTCTGAAGAAAAAATGTTTAGATAAAAAAGTTCATACACTATCTAAATCATTATTTGTAAAAACTATAGGTACTAAAATTGTTCTATGGTATAATTTTCTCACTTCCCTAACAGTACAAGAAATATGTAGAAAATGTATGGGTATCCTAAACCCTGCTTTAATATTCTAGTAAACTGTTACTTATTAAATACTAGCTGAAGTACCCGTTCTTCGCACGGGAATGAATGGACTTTTTGATTTTAATATTTGTTGTGATTACTATTTATTGTAATAAAGAGATATAGCAAAATGGATATCGCGTTATATTGTGTTCAATAATCATGCATACTGAATTTCAAGGCAATCGTTTTTACGGTGCAGAAGGCGATGCGGAGTAGCACAATCTAGTGGCGAGTTTTAGCAAAACGGATACGGCAAAAATATTCTTCGCATTCAGATATCGATGTATACGAATTTTCATGACGATCGGCTGAATAGTCTTGAAGTTCATGTGTTGACGCGACATCTAGTGTCAAGTTATAGGAAAATGGATCGTGCCAAACTCTTCCCCGTGTTCAAATATCTATGTATACCTATTTTCATAGCGATCATTCGCACAGTCAAGAAGTGATACACTGCAGGGCCATCTAGTGGTTAATTAAAGTAATGATTTGCTACAGCGCCGTCATGTGGCGAGTTATAGCAAAATGGATAACGCCAAAATATTCTCATTGTTCAAATAGCTATGTATACTGATTTTCATAGCCACCGTTTGAATGGTCAAAAATTTGGCCTGCTACAGTGCCATCTAGTGGTGAGTAACATCAAAAGTAACGCAGTTAGAATATATTCTTCGTTCTCAAATGTGTAAGTATAAAAAATTTTATGCCGATCGGTCGAACGGTATAGAAGTTGATGCGTTGCAGCGCTATTTAGCGGTAAGTTACAGCAAATGGATAGTGAAAAATATTCTCCGTGTTCTAATATTCGCGTGTACCAAATTTCATCGAAATTGGTTGGACGATATTCGCATAGCAAACGGCTAAACGGAATAGAATTCGACGTTCTGCTGCGCCACCTAGTGAAAAGTTAGAGGAAAACGGATAGCATAAAAACCTTCTCCATGATAAAAGACTTAGGTGAACCAAATTTCATGGTGATCGGTGAAACGGTGCTGGAGTTTTTCAACCTCCTACACACATACCAATATTCATTTTTATCTATAACCAGTCTTATTATACGTATATACCAGTCTCAAGTAAAATCCAGTTTCAAATCTAAGCCTCGCTAAAGTGCCAGCATACGCCATTTTGCAAGAGTTTTTTCAGGGAATCATTCGAAGCATTGACTTAGCAGCAATCAATATGGGAAATGGTTCGACCGCCAGGCATTTATTTGAAAAGTGGAATCCCTTAATACAGCCGCATTTTTTAAATTATCAACTATAACATGTTTTATTCATCGTTACCTTGATGTACTAAATGCGAAGATTTCAATTTTCTGAAATTTGACGGATTTCCCCCAAGTTAAATCAATGTACTCAATTGGCGAGAATTCTGAAGCTACATCGCTTGAAATGCCCTAATAACTGCATTATTTCTGCACGGATAGTTAAAATTTAATGCTGTATTCTAAGAAAACCTATACACTTGTTTTCAAAAATGCTATTCCCTTAAGCTCTCAGTAAATTGCGCCAAAAAGCCTAAAACTGTGCAAACCGCTAGAACTCACTCTCTAAAAATCGGCCTATCAGCCATTTTATTTTTCGCCAAACTAAAAAAAATTACATATTAGTCTCGGATATCTTCGATCCTCATTGTTTTGAGTATAAAACATTTCATTCCTGCTCTCATTTCTTATGCGCACACGATATTATAATTAAAAAAATAACCTAAAATAAACTAAAAAAAATCATTATTATTCTTTTATTTTTACTTTAAGAATTTAAAACATTTTATTCGGCAAAATCGCCACACATGGCAAACAAGATGCTTATTTCACACACTTTTTTCACTACAGGGGTTAATATTACGTAAAGCTTTCTGCGTGGAGAACATAAAAAATCTCTTAAATTCCGGGAACGGAAATTAAGAGAACCATTCAGGAGGAAAACGTTTTTAAGTGGAGTTTCAAAGTTTTAAAGTGGACTATCATTTATTCTATATTATTTTACATATTTGTGTAAAATTTCAGGCTGACAGGTCCATTTTTGTGGAATTGTATACTACCCAAATCAACAAATTGACAAACAGAATTTCATTTTTATTTATAAGATAACCTACGCTTGTTTTTAAAAATACCCTCTCATTAAATTGCGCCAAGCGCTAGAATCATAGAAAATCTGACACACTTTCAGATTTTTAAATACGCACTAAAGTGCTATATATAAAAAGAGTTATAATCCATGGGTCTTCCCTATTTTCGTTCCTTCTTTCATTAAGTTGGAAAGTGTATCATTATTCATGAGTGTGATTAAACAAAATTAAAATTGATATTTCTAACATCCTTTTTTCTGGATGTAATACATTAGATGCAGAAAAGCTGCTCAGAAAAATGCACAATTACAACTGAATGAAAATTTCAAAAACTTATACGCAGGTGTATTCATAACCCAAATAGCAGACGATTAAATTACGATAAATAGCGCCAAGCGTTAGAATCCTACTCAAAATCGCGAGAATGCTGAAGATAGATCGCTTGAAATCCCTTAATAACTGCATTATTTTCGCACGGATCATTAAAATTTAACGCTGTATTCTAATAAAACCTTTGCACTTGTTTTCAAAAATCCGTTTCCTTAAGCTCTCAGTAAATTGCGCCAAGCCAGAAACTGTGCAAACCGCTAGAACTCACTTTCTCGGCATTTGAGCCATTTTATGTTTTCGCCAAACTAAAAAATTTTAACATATAATAGCCTCGGAAATCTTCAATTCTTATTGTTTTGTGTATAAAACATTTCATTCCTGCTCCGATTTACCATGCACACGATATTATAATTAAAAGAATATAAACTAACAAAAAAAAAAAATCATTATTATTCTTTTATTTTTAGTTTGAGAATTTAAAACATCTTATTCGGCAAAATCGCCACACATGGCAACCACGTTCCTTATTTCACACTTTTTTCACTACAGGGGTTACAATTACGGAAAGCTTTGTGCGTGGAGAACATAAAAAATCTCTTAAATTCCGGGAACGGGTGAACTTTCAAAGTTTTAAAGTGGACTATGATTTATTCTATATTATTTTACATATCTGTGAAAAATTTCAGGCTGATAGGTCCATTTTTGTGGATTTGTATACAACTCAAATCCACAAACAAACAAACAAACAAACAAACAAACAGAATTTCATTTTTATTTATAAGGTATGCTATAATCATTATACAAAAATTAGCTAAACATTAGAAGTATGTATTAAGCAACATTTATTTCATTTCTTTGCTCCACAAAGTTAATTATTATTTAAAGAAACAAAAACAACAACGCATCCTCTGTGCTACGCCCTGTCTCCATTCATGCGAGGCTAGCGTGATGGGGAAAGGCACAGTAAGAATTTTTATTTGAAATGAGGCGGTAGACATTACACCGGGTGGCTGGTGGGTCCTCATTTTATAATAATATTTTTTATTTCAGGTTTAATTCATAAAGTATAGCTTATTTAAAATATAACAAAGTTTTCATGAGAGAATACATCACAATCTGAACATTTTTCCAAGTCCCCTTATTTGAAAAATATGTCAAAGTCTGAAAAAATTACAAGTCCCCTTATTTGAAAAAAAGAAAAAAAATTCTTATCAACCCTTCCAAAATCCGCTCCCCACATCCGGTCCGACCACGCCCCCCTCTCTCTCGCCCCAGGGACAGCATCCGAACGGAGACTCCGGAGGCTCCGGCGAATTAACATGGCTCCGGCTGAGGTGAACGAACATTTATCTACTACTCATATACATACATACGTACGTATACATACGTGCGTACGTATACATACGTGCGTACGTATACATACGTACATACGTATACATACGTACATATACGTACGTACGTATACATACGACGTATGTACGTACGTATGTATGTATGTGTGTATGTGTGTGTGTGTGAGTGAGTGAGTGAGTGAGTGAACACGATAGCTCCTAAACGGGGCATTCGATTGAGCTCAAATTGGGTATATATGTTCGCAAGGGTATATATGTAATTGGGTATATATGTTCACCGTCGCAAGACCGGTATTGATTTTACTGTGTATAGGACTTATAGTTTTTCTACAGGGCTACGACAAAGATTTCTTTTACATTATGGCCTATGTGGGGCAATTCTTGAAAATGCGCTAGCGTTTAAACGGCTTCGATTGAGCTTCAATTTTGTATATACGTTTGAATTATTCATCGATTAAAATTTATTTAAATGCTTGGTAATGATCTTAATCGTAAGTGTTCGGAAAAACAAGTGGAGCCACTCCAGATTTTTATTTTTTAATAAGTATGTTTATTTTTCCCAACAATGGCTTTTTAAAATTTGTTTCACATGGCACAGTGGTTATGTCACCGAAAATGGTAGACGGCCGAAGTGTGAAGGTCCCGGCTTCGGGTCCATCGCGTGGATGTCGATCTAACGGTCTGGAGTTTTGGTAGGTTTTCTCCAGATGTAACGTCAAGTCCCCCCCATGAGGAATATTTTGTCATACAAAATGTATATTCTTCACTCCCTTATCACACACGCGTATACATATATATGAGCTGCTGTACTCGACCCCCCCCCCCATGAAAAATTTTGGCTACGCCACTGTATCCTGCATAATCCTGCATTATGTATCCTGCATAATATCATTACTATTAAACTATTGCATTTTATTTTGCATCTTGATTAAGTAATCATTTTCATGGTGTAGTAACATCTTTCTCTGTATGGTGTGGTATGAAAGTTGTTTTGTAAGACACTGGGATCCAAGTTCTGCAAATTGTTTCCTGTTCATGACGTCAAAATGATACCAATATCACGTACGATCAGTGGCGCAGAGAGAGAGGGAGGGGGGAGCAGAGAAAAATCCCCAGGGCCCCACCACGTAAAGGAGCCCGCTTATGTTGATTATATATAATACTAAATTGCATGATTACAATTCTGTAAAAAAAAAAAAAAAAAAAATATTAAGTTGGGTATAAATCTCTGAAGAAAAAATGTTTAGATAAAAAAGTTCATACACTATCTAAATCATTATTTGTAAAAACTATAGGTACTAAAATCGTTCTATGGTATAATTTTCTCACTTCCCTAACAGTACAAGAAATTTGTAGAAAATGTATGGGTATCCTAAACCCTGCTTTAATATTCTAGTAAACTGTTACTTATTAAATATATGCTATAATCAGTATACAAAAATTAGCTAAACATTAGAAGTATGTATTAAGCAACATTTATTTCATTTCTTTGCTCCACATAGTTAATTATTATTTAAAGAAACAAAAACAATAACGCATCCTCTGTGCTACGCCCTGTCTCCATTCATGCGAGGCTAGCGTGATGGGGAAAGGCACAGTAAGAATTTTTATTTGAAATGAGGCGGTAGACATTCCACCGGGTGGCTGGTGGGTCCTCATTTTATAATAATATTTTTTATTTCAGGTTTAATTCATAATGTATAGCTTATTTAAAATATAACAAAGTTTTTATGAGAGAATACATCACAATCTGAACATTTTTTCCAAGTCCCCTTATTTGAAAAATATGTCAAAGTCTGAAAAAATTACAAGTCCCCTTATTTGAAAAAAAGGAAAAAAATTCTTATCAACCCTTCCAACATCCGGTCCTACCACGCCCCTCTCTCTCTCGCCCCAGGGACAGCATCCGAACGGAGACTCCGGAGGCTCCGGCTGAGGTGAACGAACATTTATCTACTACTCATATACATACATACGTATACGTACGTATACATACGTACGTATGTACGTACGTATGTATGTATGTATGTGTGTATGTGTGTGTGTGTGAGTGAGTGAGTGAGTGAGTGAGTGAACACGATAGCTCCTAAACGGGGCATTCGATTGAGCTCAAATTGGGTATATATGTTCGCAAGGGTATATATGTAATTGGGTATATATGTTCACCGTCGCAAGACCGGTATTGATTTTGGTGTGTATAGGACTTATAGTATTTCTACAGGGCTACGACAAAGATTTCTTTTACATTATGGCCTATGTGGGGCAATTCTTGAAAATGCGCTAGCGTTTAAATGGCTTCGATTGAGCTTCAATTTTGTATATACGTTTGAATTATTCATCGATTAAAATTTATTTAAATGCTTGGTAATGATCTTAATCGTAAGTGTTCGGAAAGACAAGTGGAGCCACTCCAGATTTTTATTTTTTAATAAGTATGTTTACTTTTCCCATCAATGGCTTTTTAAAATTTGTTTCACATGGCACAGTGGTTATGTCACCGAAAATGGTAGACGGCCGAAGTGTGAAGGTCCCGGCTTCGGGTCCATCGCGTAGCTGTCGATCTAACGGTCTGGAGTTTTGTTAGGTTTTCTCCAGATGTAACGTCAAGTCCCCCCCCCCCATGAGGAATATTTTGTCATACAAAATGTATATTCTTCACTCCCTTATCACACACGCATATACATATATATGAGCTGCTGTACTCGACCCCCCCCCCCATGAAAAATTTTGGCTACGCCACTGTATCCTACATAATATCATTACTATTTAACTATTGCATTTTATTTTGCATCTTGATTAAGTAATCATTTTCATGGTGTAGTAACATCTTTCTCTGTATGGTGTGATATGAAAGTTGTTTTGTAAGACACTGGGATCCAAGTTCTGCAAATGGTTTCCTGTTCATGACGTCAAAATGATGCCAATATCACGTACGATCAGTGGCGCAGAGAGAGAGGGGGGGGGAGCAGAGAAAAATCCCCAGGGCCCCACCTCGTAACGGAGCCCGCTTTTGTTGATTATATATAATACTAAATTGCATGATGACAATTCTTTAAAAAAAAAAAAAATATTAAGTTGGGTATAAATCTCTGAAGAAAAAATGTTTAGATAAAAAAGTTCATACACTATCTAAATCATTATTTGTAAAAACTATAGGTACTAAAATCGTTCTATGGTATAATTTTCTCACTTCCCTAACAGTACAAGAAATTTGTAGAAAATGTATGGGTATCCTAAACCCTGCTTTAATATTCTAGTAAACTGTTACTTATTAAATATATGCTATAATCAGTATACAAAAATTAGCTAAACATTAGAAGTATGTATTAAGCAACATTTATTTCATTTCTTTGCTCCACATAGTTAATTATTATTTAAAGAAACAAAAACAACAACGCATCCTCTGTGCTACGCCCTGTCTCCATTCATGCGAGGCTAGCGTGATGGGGAAAGGCACAGTAAGAATTTTTATTTGAAATGAGGCGGTAGACATTCTACCGGGTGGCTGGTGGGTCCTCATTTTATAATAATATTTTTTATTTCAGGTTTAATTCATAAAGTATAGCTTATTTAAAATATAACAAAGTTTTCATGAGAGAATACATCACAATCTGAACATTTTTTCCAAGTCCCCTTATTTGAAAAATATGTCAAAGTCTGAAAAAATTACAAGTCCCCTTATTTGAAAAAAAGGAAAAAAATTCTTATCAACCCTTCCAACATCCGCTCCCCACATCCGGTCCGACCACGCCCCCCTCTCTCTCGCCCCAGGGACAGCATCCGAACGGAGACTCCGGAGGCTCCGGCGAATTAACATGGCTCCGGCTGAGGTGAACGAACATTTATCTACTACTCATATACATACATACGTACGTATACATACGTGCGTACGTATACATACGTGCGTACGTATACATACGTACATACGTATACATACGTACATATACGTACGTACGTATACATACGACGTATGTACGTACGTATGTATGTATGTGTGTATGTGTGTGTGTGTGAGTGAGTGAGTGAGTGAGTGAACACGATAGCTCCTAAACGGGGCATTCGATTGAGCTCAAATTGGGTATATATGTTCGCAAGGGTATATATGTAATTGGGTATATATGTTCACCGTCGCAAGACCGGTATTGATTTTACTGTGTATAGGACTTATAGTTTTTCTACAGGGCTACGACAAAGATTTCTTTTACATTATGGCCTATGTGGGGCAATTCTTGAAAATGCGCTAGCGTTTAAACGGCTTCGATTGAGCTTCAATTTTGTATATACGTTTGAATTATTCATCGATTAAAATTTATTTAAATGCTTGGTAATGATCTTAATCGTAAGTGTTCGGAAAAACAAGTGGAGCCACTCCAGATTTTTATTTTTTAATAAGTATGTTTATTTTTCCCAACAATGGCTTTTTAAAATTTGTTTCACATGGCACAGTGGTTATGTCACCGAAAATGGTAGACGGCCGAAGTGTGAAGGTCCCGGCTTCGGGTCCATCGCGTGGATGTCGATCTAACGGTCTGGAGTTTTGGTAGGTTTTCTCCAGATGTAACGTCAAGTCCCCCCCCATGAGGAATATTTTGTCATACAAAATGTATATTCTTCACTCCCTTATCACACACGCGTATACATATATATGAGCTGCTGTACTCGACCCCCCCCCCATGAAAAATTTTGGCTACGCCACTGTATCCTGCATAATCCTGCATTATGTATCCTGCATAATATCATTACTATTAAACTATTGCATTTTATTTTGCATCTTGATTAAGTAATCATTTTCATGGTGTAGTAACATCTTTCTCTGTATGGTGTGGTATGAAAGTTGTTTTGTAAGACACTGGGATCCAAGTTCTGCAAATTGTTTCCTGTTCATGACGTCAAAATGATACCAATATCACGTACGATCAGTGGCGCAGAGAGAGAGGGAGGGGGGAGCAGAGAAAAATCCCCAGGGCCCCACCACGTAAAGGAGCCCGCTTATGTTGATTATATATAATACTAAATTGCATGATGACAATTCTGTAAAAAAAAAAAAAAAAAAATATTAAGTTGGGTATAAATCTCTGAAGAAAAAATGTTTAGATAAAAAAGTTCATACACTATCTAAATCATTATTTGTAAAAACTATAGGTACTAAAATCGTTCTATGGTATAATTTTCTCACTTCCCTAACAGTACAAGAAATTTGTAGAAAATGTATGGGTATCTTAAACCCTGCTTTAATATTCTAGTAAACTGTTACTTATTAAATATATGCTATAATCAGTATACAAAAATTAGCTAAACATTAGAAGTATGTATTAAGCAACATTTATTTCATTTCTTTGCTCCACATAGTTAATTATTATTTAAAGAAACAAAAACAATAACGCATCCTCTGTGCTACGCCCTGTCTCCATTCATGCGAGGCTAGCGTGATGGGGAAAGGCACAGTAAGAATTTTTATTTGAAATGAGGCGGTAGACATTCCACCGGGTGGCTGGTGGGTCCTCATTTTATAATAATATTTTTTATTTCAGGTTTAATTCATAATGTATAGCTTATTTAAAATATAACAAAGTTTTTATGAGAGAATACATCACAATCTGAACATTTTTTCCAAGTCCCCTTATTTGAAAAATATGTCAAAGTCTGAAAAAATTACAAGTCCCATTATTTGAAAAAAAGGAAAAAAATTCTTATCAACCCTTCCAACATCCGCTCCCACATCCGGTCCGACCACGCCCCTCTCTCTCTCGCCCCAGGGACAGCATCCGAACGGAGACTCCGGAGGCTCCGGCTGAGGTGAACGAACATTTATCTACTACTCATATACATACATACGTACGTATATACGTACGTACGTATACATACGTACATACGTATACATACGTACTACGTATACGTACTAGTACACATACGTATGTACTAGTATACGACGTATGTGTAGTATGTGTGTGTGTAGTGTGTGTGTGAGTGAGTGAGTGAGTGAGTGAACACGATAGCTCCTAAACGGGGCATTCGATTGAGCTCAAATTGGGTATATATGTTCGCAAGGGTATATATGTAATTGGGTATATATGTTCACCGTCGCAAGACCGGTATTGATTTTGGTGTGTATAGGACTTATAGTTTTTCTACAGGGCTACGACAAAGATTTCTTTTACATTATGGCCTATGTGGGGCAATTCTTGAAAATGCGCTAGCGTTTAAACGGCTTCGATTGAGCTTCAATTTTGTATATACGTTTGAATTATTCATCGATTAAAATTTATTTAAATGCTTGGTAATGATCTTAATCGTAAGTGTTCGGAAAAACAAGTGGAGCCACTCCAGATTTTTATTTTTTAATAAGTATGTTTACTTTTCCCATCAATGGCTTTTTAAAATTTGTTTCACATGGCACAGTGGTTATGTCACCGAAAATGGTAGACGGCCGAAGTGTGAAGGTCCCGGCTTCGGGTCCATCGCGTAGCTGTCGATCTAACGGTCTGGAGTTTTGTTAGGTTTTCTCCAGATGTAACGTCAAGTCCCCCCCCCCCCATGAGGAATATTTTGTCATACAAAATGTATATTCTTCACTCCCTTATCACACACGCATATACATATATATGAGCTGCTGTACTCGACCCCCCCCCCATGAAAAATTTTGGCTACGCCACTGTATCCTACATAATATCATTACTATTTAACTATTGCATTTTATTTTGCATCTTGATTAAGTAATCATTTTCATGGTGTAGTAACATCTTTCTCTGTATGGTGTGATATGAAAGTTGTTTTGTAAGACACTGGGATCCAAGTTCTGCAAATGGTTTCCTGTTCATGACGTCAAAATGATGCCAATATCACGTACGATCAGTGGCGCAGAGAGAGAGGGGGGGGGAGCAGAGAAAAATCCCCAGGGCCCCACCTCGTAACGGAGCCCGCTTTTGTTGATTATATATAATACTAAATTGCATGATGACAATTCTTTAAAAAAAAAAAAATATTAAGTTGGGTATAAATCTCTGAAGAAAAAATGTTTAGATAAAAAAGTTCATACACTATCTAAATCATTATTTGTAAAAACTATAGGTACTAAAATCGTTCTATGGTATAATTTTCTCACTTCCCTAACAGTACAAGAAATTTGTAGAAAATGTATGGGTATCTTAAACCCTGCTTTAATATTCTAGTAAACTGTTACTTATTAAATATATGCTATAATCAGTATACAAAAATTAGCTAAACATTAGAAGTATGTATTAAGCAACATTTATTTCATTTCTTTGCTCCACATAGTTAATTATTATTTAAAGAAACAAAAACAACAACGCATCCTCTGTGCTACGCCCTGTCTCCATTCATGCGAGGCTAGCGTGATGGGGAAAGGCACAGTAAGAATTTTTATTTGAAATGAGGCGGTAGACATTCTACCGGGTGGCTGGTGGGTCCTCATTTTATAATAATATTTTTTATTTCAGGTTTAATTCATAAAGTATAGCTTATTTAAAATATAACAAAGTTTTCATGAGAGAATACATCACAATCTGAACATTTTTTCCAAGTCCCCTTATTTGAAAAATATGTCAAAGTCTGAAAAAATTACAAGTCCCCTTATTTGAAAAAAAGGAAAAAAATTCTTATCAACCCTTCCAACATCCGCTCCCCACATCCGGTCCGACCACGCCCCCCTCTCTCTCGCCCCAGGGACAGCATCCGAACGGAGACTCCGGAGGCTCCGGCGAATTAACATGGCTCCGGCTGAGGTGAACGAACATTTATCTACTACTCATATACATACATACGTATACGTACGTGTACATACGTACGTACGTATACATACGTACGTACGTATACATACGTGCGTACGTATACATACGTGCGTACGTATACATACGTACATACGTACACATACGTACGTATACGTACGTACATATACATACGACGTATGTACGTACGTATGTATGTAAGTGTGTATGTGTGTGTGTGTGAGTGAGTGAGTGAGTGAGTGAACACGATAGCTCCTAAACGGGGCATTCGATTGAGCTCAAATTGGGTATATATGTTCGCAAGGGTATATATGTAATTGGGTATATATGTTCACCGTCGCAAGACCGGTATTGATTTTAGTGTGTATAGGACTTATAGTTTTTCTACAGGGCTACGACAAAGATTTCTTTTACATTATGGCCTATGTGGGGCAATTCTTGAAAATGCGCTAGCGTTTAAACGGCTTCGATTGAGCTTCAATTTTGTATATACGTTTGAATTATTCATCGATTAAAATTTATTTAAATGCTTGGTAATGATCTTAATCGTAAGTGTTCGGAAAAACAAGTGGAGCCACTCCAGATTTTTATTTTTTAATAAGTATGTTTACTTTTCCCATCAATGGCTTTTTAAAATTTGTTTCACATGGCACAGTGGTTATGTCACCGAAAATGGTAGACGGCCGAAGTGTGAAGGTCCCGGCTTCGGGTCCATCGCGTGGCTGTCGATCTAACGGTCTGGAGTTTTGGTAGGTTTTCTCCAGATGTAACGTCAAGTCCCCCCCCCATGAGGAATATTTTGTCATACAAAATGTATATTCTTCACTCCCTTATCACACACGCGTATACATATATATGAGCTGCTGTACTCGACCCCCCCCCCATGAAAAATTTTGGCTACGCCACTGTATCCTGCATAATCCTGCATTATGTATCCTGCATAATATCATTACTATTAAACTATTGCATTTTATCATTTATATTTCTTCATTTTAATAAATAATATAAATTATTGTATTATATTCATTTTGGTTTTTGGAAGAAACTGAAAGAGTTCTTTTAATAAAATAAACAATATAGGTTTATAGGGATTTTACATATAAATTTAAAAATGCCGTTGATAAAAGCTCTAGAAAAACTAGCAAATAGGAATACGTATTTTAAAACTTTTCCTCATTGCTATTATGCTTTCAAAATACAAAAATATAATCAAAGATATACAGTTTCAGGTACATGAAGAACTGACAGTCGCAATTGTAAGAGGGGCTCCATTTTTTTTTTTTTTATCTTCTTACTGGCTCAACATGATTAGAAAGTGACCAGAAAGCCGCCCATAACGATCTTTCATTAATGGAACAGGTTGCCACGATGTAAACTTATTAAATGAAGTGTTTGTTAGCTGTTTTTCAAAGAATGAATTAATGACTTTTTAAATATTTTTATGTTTACTGTAATTCTAAATACCACCAGTAGATAAAAGATTTTAAAACATTCCTGAAAGTCTAAAATAGTACTCAAAGGCAATTATTTTGGCAACAATCATAGAAAAGTTAATCTACACTTAGACATTAATTAGCGTACAGTCGAACCTCAATTTAACGTACATTGATTTTACGAATTCTCCGATTTAACGAATGTTTTTTCTGTCCCGACAAAAAGGGTGCTAAAATGCTTTGATTTAACGAATTTTTAGCATTGATTTAATGAACAACAATTGCTGTAATAAAATTCTCACATAAAGCTAAAACTTCGAATTTACGAAGACAGCGATACAGAAACAGTCATTACAATTACGCCGTGGATAACGAAAAAAAAAAAAATCACTAACTCCTTTACATTATTACTAATTATTTTAAAATGTTTTAATTCCTTTTATATCTAGTTTATGTCTACAAACCAGGGCCTGACTTTCACTATAACACTCTTGTGCCCAGGGCACTTTTAAGATTTTGTGTCCTTTAGCTGGCTCAATTTTTGTGCCCTGTGTATCGCGTTAAACTCAATTTTTTGGCTTATTTCTCCATGTGTGCCCAGGGCACGTGCACCAAGTGTCCGTCCAATAGGAACACCTGCCGGGTGCACTGTCAGGGCCTGCTACAAAAGGAGTATTAAAATTTTAAAATAATTTTTATGTTTATAGATTTGTTCATCTTAAAAAACATTTTTTATCTCAATAATTTTTGTACTACGTTTCACTTTTCATGATTAACACTAAATAAACCTCAGCATAACCCAGCAACCGTTAAGTATAACCCAGCAACTGCTGTTTTATATTGATTATTTTTCGCTGTTACTTAATTACGTCGAATTACTTTTTGTGGATCACTGGCATATGTCTTGTTTCAGTCATGAAAATTTTGACTACTTAACAGGTACTTTTGAAGGTCAGAACAAGGGAAACTTAATCAGAAACATGACTTTAACATCAAAGTTCAGAAGAATTCTTTACTTGGACAGGGCCGGCCCAAGGGGGGTGCGAATGTAGGCGATCGCCTAAGGCCCCGCTCCTGGGCCTTTTTATTGCTATCTCATAAGACATGATAGAGAAGAGGCCCCGCTCTTGCACTTCGCCTGGGGCCCCGCACGCCTCTCGGGCCGGCTCTGACTTGGATAAAATGAACCAAAAATTTAACATTCCTTCAAGAACATATATTTATAAGTATTTAAATATATTCATAAATTCCCCGTTTGGAACTGCAAAACTAAGCAGCTTAATAGTAAAAGTAAACTTTCTGTTTAGTCTAATTTTTCTGTTTATTAAAAAACTGTCAATAAGTTTAGGACGATTAATAATGAGTAATTAGGTATGAATAATATATATATATATACACGCACACACACAAAATATTGACTTAAAAATAAATTCCACTTTATAATGGGTAAATGGGTATGCTCTAAGCTTCGGTCCTAGGTTTATTATTAATGTTTAGCATTTTCATCTGCGACTATAAAATACATGCCGTATTTATAATATAGTTATCATAAATATTTTTTAGTTGAAAACAAAAAATTAAACTAATCATCATTTGTTTTTTTAAAGTTTTTAATTAACTGTGTATGACATTCCAGTTCAAAATTTGTCTATGAATTTTAACCCACTATCATCCGATCGAGCTGAAACTTTTGCACGCATGTGAAATTTCGGTGACGCTAAGTATTGCTTTCTTTAATTTTTCAATACTTTTTTTTTTAACTATCAAATATCTTCTCCCAATCCCCCCAAAAAAGTGTTATCGCACATGTATCAACTCGTATCTTTTTAATTATTGGTCGGCAATTTTTTATCATTGCATACTCGGAAAGTTTTGATTCCAAAAAAAAATAAAATCGGTTATCCCTAGCTTAAATTTTTAATTGTTAGTGATTTTTCGAAAGAAGATAAATTATTGTTTTCAATTTCTTTTATATCGTGACAACCAACAACAATTATATATTCTAGGTATATTTGAAAATTTCACTGAATACAGTGTCCTTTCCTAAATCATATAACCCTTTGAAGCGCAACCCTTTCCCAATGCTGAAAAAAGGGCAGCCGTTGCCACCGCTCGACTTAACTACCAGAAAGATGGCGGACGATCGAAACGTTCAATGCGTGCCACAGATGTAGAGACCCTTTTTTTGACAAGGGTCGGCCCAACCAGTGGCTGAGCGCATAGCACTCTGAACTGGGAGACGGAATGTGCCTGGTTCAAAACCAGGTCGCATCCGCCAACCTAACCGTTAGGAATTTTCCGTGGTTTCCTCCAAAACTTAGCGTAAATAGGGGTTAGAATCCCTTAGAAAGACCCCCAAGGGGAGCACCCACACCCATCGGCATAGATCCTACTTGTAGATAATTGGCCGTAATCCCCCAACCCAACACAACTAATTGATTCCGGATAGGAAAAGGCATAGGGACCCTCTGCACCTGTATTTTTTGAGATAAAAATATAGTGAGCAAATTAAAACAATACAAAAAATCTAGGAATTTTTCTTGAAAATAATGGACAGTTGAGGGCCCTAAAATTCCAAGGAATGTTGCATGAAAATACCAGGAACTATATTGAACAACTCAGGAAAGATCCACTGAATTGCATATTGTTCAGTAAAGTTCTTGGTATTTTCGTGCAACTTTCCTTGGAATTTAGGGCACCTCAGCTGCCTATACTTTTCAAGGAACACTACTGGAATTTTTTTTAATTATTTTTTTTTTTTACAGTTCTAGTCATTTTTAAGTGAACTGCCTGTTTTTTAAGGTCGTGAGACCACTATTCGGTTAAGTGACGGGTTGAACGAAACAGTAAAGTTTTCAAAGGGAAATGTATACTTTCTGTATAGTATTTGTAAGTCTAACTTATCCTTATTTCCAAGGAACGTTTCTGAATATTTTTACAGTGAAATACGGACTTAAAGCATCAATTACTTGTAAACTAAAAGTATTCGTATTAAAGTATTAGTTTAGATTATGGTCCAATGCTGTGAAGAGGAAAGGGAGTCACCAAAGGAAAGATTGTTCAAAAGCGCTTTCTACTCTAGAAGCGATCCTGAAACTATGAACAAAGTTTGTCTCTTGAACAGATATTTACATATAGTTGTTTTCTTTCTGAAAACTGAATTTGGAGGCCCCTTAGAAATATGAGGCCCGAGGCGCGCGCCTCATGCGCCTATTGGGAAATCCGCCACTGACCATACTCTTTACAAAAATTGATATTCCATTGAACGAATTGCTTCGATTTAATGAACAAATTTGCGGGTCCCAGTCAATTCGTTAAATCGAGGTCCGACTGTATTTCCGGTAAAGGGTCACACCGGTGCGTAGCATTAGCGCTTTGAACTGGGAGACGGAAGGTGCCTGGTTCGAAACCAGGTCGCGTGCGTCGGCCTAACCGTTCGGAGTTCTCCGAGGTTTTTTCCGAAACTTCGAGTGAATGCGGGTTAGGATCCCTTAGAAAGTCTAGGCCTAGATCCCTCGAGCCTTTTTTTTTCAATTCTTGAAAAAAGAAATCTGTCATTTGCAAGATATTTGAGTTATCTGTATTTTTTTTTCAGGTGAACCTTTTATAAAATGAATAAACTACATCCCATTTAAATATGTCAAATACAATGTCCTATACAAGATTTCAATATTCTGCAAAAAAAGGCAAACAAACTTTGCTCTTTAATAATATGAAAGTAATGCATTCTCAAAAAAATTTTTATGTTAAGAATTAAATTTTTCGCACTGGCATGAGTTTTACATTTTAACAATAAATGTTTAATTAAGAGTACCCTAAACGAAAATTGAGCACTTCAATTACTAGAATTTCTCAATAACTAGCTCTAACTACGCATACAATATTTTATGATATTTTTAAATTATAAAGCATAACGGAAAAAGTAAAACTTTTTTTATTTTGCTCATTTTATTAAAATAAATAAATAATTGTTTAATCTAAACATTATTTACCGTGATAAAAAAAAGACACCATAAATAAATATATATGTACATACATTATTTCTTTTTTCAAATTAAAAATCAAATTTTAAGCTTTTACACTCTGTATAAAGCTTATTGTGACGAACACAAATTTATCAAAAATAAAATAACCATCTTTCTTTCAGAATTCTTAAACAGACAAGCAGCTAAAAAGAACTGTTTTTGAAGAAGATCGCGGAGAAAAAATTTCCCTCTTCTCTCTCCCCCCACAGTCATAAAGTCATAAAAGTGTCAAAACTTCCCCCCTCTAAGAAACCCCTTTTATCCTTACGCCCACTCTGCAGGGGACCGCTTCGCTCACCAGAGTTCGCTCGTTTCCCATCTGAGCAGGGATTTTTTGCGAATGTCGCCTTAAGTCTTTATGATTGCTAGAAAAGCACGGGCATATGGACAACTCCATTGCTTTGAATTGCTAGAATTGGCTTAATTATCGTGGCCAAAATCTGATAAGTCTCCAAGGAGTGGCTACTACTAAAGCTGCACATTTATTTCTTTTATACACTGTTTCATTTCATATTATATCTTAGAACAGCTTGGATATTTGCCGCCCATGACGATCTTTCATTCTTTGGCGACTTATGCGTAAAATCGATAGCGTAATTAATGCCAAAGTTAGAGATACGGATAGAAAAACAAAAATTGATCCTTAAGACAAGAGAAAAATTAACAGCACTCTAGTGCAATAATCAATAATGAAATACAAGATCCTACAGTTTTTAATAAATTCCGATGAAATCTCTCTACTTTTACATCCCCTAAGTTGGATCAACAAGTGAGCTTTCACATTTTTCACTGTCTTAATATTGTTTTATTTTTCAACACCATGTCGGCGAATTACAGGGGACACCTTTTCCTGTGGGATAAGAATATTTTTTTCCTTTATGGGGAATTTTCCAATTAGGGAAAAATACGGCGAATTGTGGGGTGGAGCAAAAATGCACTAGAAGAATGTGTGGCAGTGGCAACATGTTATTTTATGATAACAAAGGTCTTAAATAAACATTTCACCAGTCAATTCCCAGTCCTCATATTTTGCATACGAAAGGATCTCTGGCTCTTGACTAGACATCTCAGGGGTGGTCCCATATCAATTTGGTCACGTTCTGAGGATATTATCATTCCGAAAATCGAAATTTTTTTTTCAAACCATTGCCTAAAGGGTAGCCAACAACACAGCTAGAATAAAAGTCGTCAAGGTTTGCCCCTTTTAGCGATTTATCGCCAAGTTTGACGAGAAACTGCTAAACCCCTCTATTTTACAATAAACTAGGGACTCGAAAAAATTGAGGATAGTTCTTTATAAGCTGTATTACCCTTCGTAATCAATGAAACAGCGGCGTCTTTTATAAAACTTCCAGAAAAAGAAATCTGTAACATGGAATGGCACGGCAAAAGATTTTCGAAAAGTGACACATCCTACTCAAGGGTCGATTTTTAAGAATTTACAGATCGGCAATGGTAAACCTAAAGTTTATTGCTTTTCTCCCCTCATGCCCCGTTGTATAGAGAGGGGGGGGAGTACAGTTTCACTTAGAGGACGTTCCCTCATACTCTCTCCAGTGCAACAGAGGGGAGTATTCTACTCCCCTCCGTTGGAAATAAAAATAATTACTGCTTGCTCTGCAGTGCTCTTTGAAAGCAGCTACAGAAGCAGAGTTGGGCAAAATACATAAAAGAATGTATTTTCGATGCAAAATACAAATTACATTTATTCAAACACAAAAAATTACAAAATACAAAATGCTTTCTTAATCGAAAAAATACAAACTACATGTATTTTCTTAATACACACGAAATACGTCTAAAACTTCAATTGAGTAAAATTTTCTACAGAAACTTCTAGTTTATTTTATTCCAGTGTATTTTAAGATGAACAAACAAATTTAATAGTAACTTTTTTTTTTAACATATACTTGAATTTTTCCTCTAATAAATTGCATCTTAAAAGGCATGAAAGCAAAAATGTGTGACAAGTATTTATTGAACGTTATTTTTCAGTGATAATGAATGGAATTGAAATATAAAATTAAATATATTTCTAAACGAAGATGATTTGAATTATATTTCTACTTTAAGATACATTTATAGCCTTACCATCGCACAGTAGTTATGTCACTGAAAATGGTAGACGGCCGAAGAGTGAAGGTCCCGGGATCGGGTCCCATCGAGCAGCTGTCAATCTAACAGTCTGGATTTTTGGTAGGTTTTTTTCCAGATGCAACGTGAATACGCTTTAGAACCCCTTAGAAAGTTCTCCTACCTAGGCACCCCCCCCATCCTTGGCAGATTGCCCTAGTATAGCGTTTCCATAATCACGCAAACACAAGATGCATTCATATATTACTACAAAAGAAAAGTGTGTCATTGTATTAATTTACTTAACAGTATACAATTTAATAAAGAAATTTTGAAAAGGATTTTTAAAAGATGGCATAGTTAGTTATTCTAAGCACTGTGATTTAGAAAGAGAATAATTTGCTTTAAAAAAAAACTAGTTTTTCGAACTGATTATCGGTTAGTAAATTTCTTTGTGGAGCATTTATAATACCTGTAAAGCAAAAACGTCTTTCGACAGGAGCACTAGTCGGCAAACTTGTGTTGAATTTCATGAGAAGGTCTTTTACTCTCGGATATGAATTTAAAACTTTCAAATCTTTTGATTTTTTGGAAAGAAACTTTAGCAGTTCAAGTTCAACCGCATTTAGTGAATTTTTGGTATATGGTTCGGAGTCATTAAATTCAAACCAATCTTCATCATCATTCGTAGAAGTTTCAGTGGCGGATTAATGCAAGTTTTTCGGGGGGGGGGCGGTTACTTTGTCGTCGGTGGGGGCGGTTAGTTAGAAGATTGACATATACATCCATTTCATGGAAGTAAAATAGGATCTTTTACATTAATTCTTTTTCTCGGGAGGGGAGGGGGCGGTCGCTATCGTCAACTTCTCTCGTATCACTCTGAAATTGCTTATAATTTGATAAGAACAACATCAAAAATTGAAAAGTTTATTGAAATTTTCATTTCATCCAAGCTAATAAAATAAAACCTTAAATTATGGTAAGAAGCGTAAATTTAGGGTTCAAGCTCTTAAAGCGTATTCAAACCTATATCTAATATTTTTTAATACAGACATCAATGGTGAGGTTTAAATTTCGGAGAACTCGAATACGATCCATCCATGATTCTAAATATCTGATGAGAAAAAGATAAGTAAATGATGAACAATTAAAATTAAAAGAAACTTAAGGTTTACTTAGATTTCCAAACAGGACAAAACTAAATAAATATATGTATACTGTAGGACAAACATGCTTTGATGGAAAGAGAAGTAAGTATGACTTGCCGAGCATTCAATTAAAAAAGGTTTCCTCACTTGAAAAAAAAGGCGGTGAAAAGCCTGCATATTAATATTTACGACTTATTGAATTCAATTAAATATTTGAGCAAAAGAACTCAGCTTAATCAATTTTCTGATAAAATTGAAGTTTTACCTTAAAGTGAGTTTTAAACTTTGTAGTAGTTTTGAATGTTCCACTTATGATAGACCTTTTGGTTTGACAAAGCTGGCACTTCTCCTTAACTTTCTCATTTGCATCTACAGATAAAATTTGAAAATTTTTCCACTGAAAATTTCCCGACTCGCAAACTCATCTTAACTGGAAGCTTGATACATCTCCTAATATAACTTCAGAAATGCTGACTGGCTTATTTTTCTGTAACTTGGTAACGCATTTGGAATTACTGATAAATTCTTTTTCAGAAATCTAAGGAATATTACTGAAACATGTTTTTTTCCCTTTTCAGCTGCATTCACATTTGTGAATTAGTTATCAGCAATACAGAAAGCTTCCTAGACCCGAATATCATTAAACTGATCTAAATAGGCGTGTGAGATTCCCCCCTTCCTTCCTGTTTAACATAACCTAAGCGTTGCAAAAAATCTCAACACCTCTTTAGTTACCATATATAAAACTAAAATATTGCAGATGCAACAGAATTGTTTATATCGTGAACTGGGAAAAAATTAATTACAGTTCTATTATTTTTGTTTGATTTTCCCAAACCAAGCTAATTTTTTTTTTTTTTTTTTTTTTGTGTAAGATTAATTTAACGTCAAAATGAAAAATGTATTTTCAGTATTTTGAAAATACCAAATACATTGAAAATTTATTTTAAAATACATTTTCAAAATACTTTGCTTTTTCATGTGAAAATAAAAAATACAAATGTATTTTGAAAATAGTATTTCAAATACATGTATTTGTGATACTGCCCAACTCTGTACAGAAGTGAGTTGGTCAAAAGCGATAGCAAACGGACTTTCATTTCTTGAATGATAAAACCACCAAATGCCGGTCTTTGAATTAATTTAACTAAGAACAAATTATTGAAAACGTATAAATGTAACTTAATACACTGTAGGGTTCACATAATTTAAAAAAATGGGACACCAATTGTTGCTAAGCGTTTTACTGGAGATTTCATACATCAATTTTTAATTTTAATCACGAACACAAATATCTGCTAAAATTATGTTTCAAACACTTTAAACGAGTGATTTCTATCTGCTAATCAAAGTAAATGTCTGATTATCGAATTAAGTAAATTAAAATTACTCTACTTTTAATTTGATCAATTTACTTTTACATACTTATTCATTAAAATTGTTAATGTAAATTGTTAATTGTAAATAGTTAACGCAATTTACTTCCTTCAAATTTCCCTTCTTTTCTTTTTTTCCTTCCTTCCTGAGACAGTGAGCGCACGCATTTTAAATTAAAATTAGCGAATTTTAAAATCGTGAAAAAAAAGAAATAAAATATTTAAATTTTTTTTTTTTTTAAACGATAGTAAGTGCGATGCTTCTAGCGTTTTAAAATATTTTTCTAAAGACAAGTTTTAATTATTGCTGCTGATAAAGGAACTCTTATTATACCCTTGCTAGACATCTCCGATATCAATACACGAAATTCATTGCAAAATACTGTACTTCAAAGCGTTGCATGTACCACACACGGATTTCACAATGACACTGGCTGGAGTAATTTATGGGTTGCTATCTTCCCGCTTTTGCCATCCCCTCTTTAGAACGGGGGCCATCCTCGTGATATTTTCCGCGAGTCTAGATCTGCAGGGTCACTAACTGACCCTTCTTGAAAAGGGGGTGAAATTGTTGGCGATCTCTTGGCGTGCCGATGTGTGGGAAGTAACCATATAATAGTACAGCTTGGATATTTGCCACATAGCGAGATGAAATATTGAGGGGTGTCAAATAAAGGGTTACTTCCCACACATCGGCACGCCAAGAGATCGCCAACAATTTCACCCCCTTTTGAAGAACGATCAGTGCGTGACCCTGCAGATCTAGACTCACGGAAAAATATCACGAGGATGGCTCCCGTTCTAAAGTGGGGGAGGCAAAAGCGGGAAGATAGCAACCCATAAATTACTCCAGCCAGTGTCATTCGGAGATGTGTAGCAAGGGTATAATAAGAGTTCCTTTATCAGCAGCAATAATTAAAACTTGTCTTTAGAAAAATATTTTAAAACGCTAGAAGCATCGCACTTACTATCGCTTATTTTGAAAAAAAAAATTTATATTTTATTCTTTTTTTTTTTCACGATTTTAAAATACGCTAATTTCAATTTAAAATGCGTGCGCTCACTGTCTCAGGAAGGAAGGAAAAAAAGAAAAGAAGGGAAATTTGTAGGAAGAAAATTGCGTTAACTATTTACATATATTTACCTCAAAATTTACTTATTCGTTTTAGTAGTGGACGCAGGATCTTATTTTAGGCTGGGTATTCGGAGCACGTGACATGGCGCTTCCATTTTATAGTTGTCCTAGAAACTGCACAGATAGTATCAAAACACGTACTAAAATAATCTTTCACACTTTATGAAGGTTTAATTTCTACCTGAAAATCAAAGTAAATTATCTGAATATTTTAATTGAATCCAACAAATTATTCGAAGAGTTTAGTTTCATAAATTGACATTTATTTTAATATTTTATAAAGATAGTTGCAAGTTATGCATAAATGTATAAATTTAATAATATCTGATGCTAATAACTAATAAGTAGTTCGACAAAATCCTCTAAAGTTTTAGACATTCCTAAAATTTAAACTTTTGGTCCGAGAAAAGAGAAAATTAGATTTTTTTTTTTTTTTTTATCGGAAACATATATCGTAATTTAATGTGTTCTCTTGAGTATTTGTAGAGCCTGAAATATTTGACTCATTAACCGTATATAGAACATTGTAAAAGTGTAAAAAACAAAACAAAACCAAAAAAAAAAAAAAACCTGTTAAATTCTTTTTAAAAGCATTTTCTTAAATTCATGTTAAATATTTTTTACAATTCCTCTAAAGAACTCTTGAGCAATGTGACAGAGGCGTTTAAAAGTTTAATGTTAAGAAAATCTTCATGCACGGGTGATTTGTGAAACGTAAATTAATTTCATTTAAGTAATATTCCACAACAATTTTTTTTTCGGGTTTTCCCGCAAGTACCCTACAGAGGGTGTTCACACATTTTTGTAACGATTTTGCAAAGATATATATAGAAATAAATAAAGAATTTTATTTTCTAATGTGTTCAGTCTGATAGCCCTTTCTTTGAACCATCATATTGCATCTTGATTTCAAAGATGAAAGTCGTTTCTTAAAACATCAAGGCTGATATTGTTCCACTCCTCCATCACAATCTTCTAGTAATATAATCTTTTGTAGTAATATATGAATGTATCTTGTGTTTGCGTGATTATGGCAACGCTATACTAGGGCAATCTGCCAAGGATGGGAAGGTGCCTAGGTAGGAGAACTTTCTAAGGGGTTCTAAAGCGTATTCACGTTACATCTGGAAAAAACCTACCAAAAAACCAGACTGTTAGATCGACAGCTGCTCGATGGGACCCGATTCCGGGACCTTCACTCTTCGGCAGTCTACCATTTTCAGTGACATAACTACTGTGCGATCGTAAGGCTATAAATATATCTTAAAGTAGAAATAAAATTCAACTCATCTTCGTTTAGAAATATATTTAATTTTATATTTCAATTCCATTCATTATCACTGAAAAATAACGTTCAATAAATACTTGTCACACATTTTTGCTTTCATGCCTTTTAAGATGCAATTTATTCTAGGAAAAACTCATGTATATGTAAAAAAAAAAAAAAAAAAAAAAAAAAAAAAGTTACTATTACATTTGTTTGTTCATCTTAAAATACACTGGAATAAAATAAACTAGAAGTTTCTGTAGAAAATTTTACTTAATTGAAGTTTTAGACGTATTTCGTATTTTGTATGTATTAAGAAAATAAATGTATTTTGTATTTTTTCAATTTAGAAAGCATTTTGTATTTTGTAATTTTTTGTGTTTGAATAAATGTAATTTGTATTTTGCATCGAAAATACATTTTTTTTATGTATTTTGCCCAACTCTGCTTCTGTAGCTGCTTTCAAAGACCATTGCCGAGCAAGCAGTAATTATTTTTATTTCCAACGGAGGGGAGAGTATGAGGGAGCGTCCTCTAAGTGAAACTGTACTCCCCCTCTCTAAACAACGGGGGATGAGGGGGAGAAAAACAATAAACTTTAGGTTTACCATTGCCGATCTCTGGGAAGATAGGCAAATAAAGGACTATGCATAATTTGAAGGATAGAATAATATGGAGTAGGCACGAGGGGGGGAAAGTGAAGCCACAGCTGTAACCGGTTTTCTCCGTTCTTCTATGGGGGGAAAAATGAAGTAAAACTACGCGTAACCTTGGGGGGGCGTGACTCGGAGTTAAATAGCTCGTACGATTTATCGAGCCACGCCCCTCAAGACTACGCGTACAGTTACTCTATTTTCTCCTAATAGAAGAACTAGCGGGTGCAATACTCTGTATTTGCTATTCGTTCCTCCAAAATGCATAACAATATTTAGAGCAATGTTTCAGTGATAACCTTAATGAGAAATGATTATGTGCAGGCACAAATCATCAAAGAATTAAAAGTCCTCTCTGGTGCGAAGTATGCAAGCAGTTCCGGAATAATTTTTTGTTATAGTAGAGTACTTTGAAGTCGGTTTTCTTCAAAAAAAAAAAGGAAGAAAATCTGAAACACTTTCAGATTTGAAATACGCACTAATATCATAAAGCGTATCATAATTTATGCGTCGTCTCTATTTTTCTTCCTTATTCCATTAAGTTGGAAAGTGTATCATTATTCGTCAGTGTGCCGTATTTTTTTTCCTTTTTTCAAAAAACCCATCTTTGGAATCTTAATCTACCTTAAAATCGTCTACCATAACTATTTTACAATCTTCACCAAGTGTATTCCAACTATACTTCGCCGTTATAAATATTGTTTCGAATGTGCTTTATAATCCATGAGTGCACCGTGTTTGTCTTTCTTGGGTTGATTCCTACTTTAACGCCCCGACTCTCGCCAAGGTGGCGGTAATTAAACATATGCAGTAACCATGACGATTTTTTGTATTTATGTGGCAATCGTAATTTAGAATTAAAATGGCGATTTGGGACAACATGGCATTCCGTTACATTTTTATTTATTTTGGGTTGCCAATTCGTCTTCAAATTCCTTAACTGGTGCGTTTATCGCTATTTTGTTCACATTAGTTTTCATCTAGTTCTTTTGGGAGTGTTGAAACTTCTGCATAACTCCTAGAGACCCATGACAGCAAAGCTCGCCAAAGTGCGGGGATTTTTTAGGTTGGCGAGAGTAGGGGCGTTAAAATAGGAATCTACTCTCTCGTACCATAACACATCTTTGGAATCGAAATCTATATTAAAATCGCCTACCAAAACTGTTTAACAATTTTCGCCAGGCATAGTCAAACTATACTTGACCTTTATAAATACCATTTGGAAAATGTATCCTAATCTACGAGTGTACCGTATTTGTCTTCCCTGTTCTATAAAACACATCTTCGGAATTAAAATCGCCTACTAGAACTATTTTACAATATTTGCCAGGCGTTTTCTAACTATACTCGAAATATATAATACATTGTCGCGTTTTGGCACCAAATTTAGCGATCCATTATCAAAATTTGCAAACCTTGTGCGACTTTCAACATTGTATTAACGACCCCCCCCCCACACACACACACACACTCCACGTTACCTGGCAAACACATTTCAAAATATCTTCACCGTGACAGTTCATATCTGCAGGTAGTTGAATTTCCTGTTATTATTGAAAAGTGTGATTCATCCAAAAAAGATATAACTTTTATTTCAACGTTTGGAATATTGATAAGTTTTCCAGATTCAACATCTCTAGCAAAACGTAATCTAATATACATTCAGACCTCCTTTATCAATTCAAATCGAAGGTAACTGAATTCTTACAAAGATTGAAAAACAGTGTTTTTGTACAATAATTTCTTCCAGTTTACCAACCAATTTACACCAATCTTTTTTTTTTTTTTAAGTGTGTGCGTGTAATCTTTACGGGCGATTGAAGTAAAACTTCTTTGACGTTTACGGTAAATATCGCTGAAATGATTAAACTTTAACTTAAAATAAATATCATATTATAATTTAATTATATTTATTCATGTACTTTACAAAGATTATATAAATGTTATATTCATATTATTCATTGGAAATAGGAACTTGAATGTCATGAGAATTTTTCTTTTTAAAAATCAACTGACGGCTGAGATTCTTGGTAGCGAAAATTAACATTAAAATCTCCAGTAAGAATCACCGGTAATTCATGATAATTATTTAGAATCCAGGAAGTGTCCATGTTGTAGTATTTTTCTTTAACTGTTTTCTTATACCATTGTTCCGTCGGGAGTTTAGGTTTGAATGGGAGGAATGTCCTAGTTTCTTGTATTATACTTTAACTGTGTTCTTTAACTGATGTTTTCCTGTGATTGTTGGGTTCGAATGCAGGTAGTGTAAATTTTTTTTTTGGTGTTTTTCTATCACAGTATTCTTAAGCATTGATTTCGTCTGCTGGTAGGTTTCGAATTATTTATCTGTATCCGTGTTTTTAAACTGCAGGTTCTATCTATTATTTGGGAATGATTGCAGCTAGGGTCCGTTTCTTTGTGGTGTTCCATCCCCGTGTTGAGCCGTTGCTCCGTCTTGAGGTTGGGTTAGAATCCACGGAGTGTCCATTTGTTATTCTTTTATTTAGATCTTAAACCCTTTGCAGCCAGTGTTTGTTTCTTTGTGGTGTTATCATACCCGTGTTCTTAAACCGTTGTTCAGTCTGAATATCGGGTTAGCAGCCAGGAAGTGTCCGTGTTGAACTATTATTCTTTCACTGTTTTCTTAAAATGTTTTCCCGTAGGGTTTGAACCGAGAGAATGTCTTTGTTCTGGTATTTTCTTTAACTGTGTTCCTAAACTGGTGTTTTCTTCTGTCGGTTGATATCGAATGCACGAAGGGTCTATTATTGCGTTTTTCTATGACAGTGTTCTTAAACATTTGTTTTCCTCTGCTGGTTTTGCTCGAAGTATTATTCTGTTTAAAAATTTACATTTGGCTCATTATTATAAATAACTCAAAAACACATGAGCAATATTAAAAGATTACTTATTATTTAAGTACAGACAAACAATATTTATGTATCATGGCAACCAATCATATCAAGTTTTTACTCATAATTCCATTAAATATTGTATTAATGCCCTTGAAAACATGTGAGTAAAGCAACGGAATGCACCATAGTGCCACTTTCTGTATTCGGTGCGTAGGCCTTGTTTATCGGAGGTGACGGGTTGGGTCGCCGCCTGCAACAACGGTGAAAGACAGTCAGCAGGATCGCCGCCTGCTCAGCGAAAGACTTCACACAGTGGCTCTGACAAGAGCCGGTCCACTTATCCACTGAACAGGGTCATCAGACAAGATCTTGCTTCAAAACAGGTAGGGAGTAATGTCGACACGCAGGGAGCACAGTCGACGTTCTCAGGAACGAACGCCCGAGAGCTGTTCCGCAAATAATTAAACTTATAAATCTGGAAAAAGCTTAAGTGTGACGTCAATATGAAGTAAAAATCACTTGCAATAGCTAATTTTGTCACGCAAATGATTAACTTTTTTGACTCTCGGATATGAAATGTTGCTGAAAATAGCGAAAAATCGCTTAAAAATGAGGGAACGGGTGGATTTTCAGATTTTTAAAGTAGCGCAGATTGTTTTCTATATTTTTATACATGATTATGGAAATTTTTAAGGGGATCGTACAAACGGTGTAGAAATAATCAGGCTTTTTGTCCTTGACATTGCAATGTTTTTGCAGTCATGGCGAAATGAAGAAGCAAGGGGGAAAAAGATACGTCATTTCCTTTACTGAGCGTTACTTCCGTCAGAAAAAAAATCTGAGTTACCCCCTAGTTTCGCCTAAAGAAGTTTTACTTAAAAAAAAAAATCGCATTTTCTATACATGATAAAAATACATTCTAAAAAGTATTGAAAGCAAAATATTTCCACAATACTTTGTTTTTTCGCATTTTTTATTATTGCAGTTTTCAGAATTTATTCATTTATTATGTTTATTCATGCTATGTGTGTAATTTTAGGCCGGATGTATTACCGGATATTTGTAATATCCCTCATTTTGGCCGGATGCAGTTTGTTTGCCGGATATCCGTTGCATCCCTAATTGTGATTTTATGTTGCAGAAAACTCCTTTTTTCCTGGGTTCGTCGTTCTAAAGTCCAGTTGGTGTAGAAAGTTCTAGTAAAGAGTCCACTAGTCAGGATGGAACATAAACTTTATTGCTTCTAGAACTTCGTCGAACAATCAGCTGTACAAAATTCACAAGCTTAGTCAGCCAGCATAGCGTGCTATAACAATCCGCTTTCACAAATGCCGTATTTCTCACACAAAATAAAACACTTCCACTGTCAAAAATTCATTAGAAATATACGATCGATTTCGTAAACAGTCCCTCAAGACTCAGCAATGAAGAATTTACGCACAGCACTTAAAAAAAAAGGCTTCAAAACGGCAAACGAAAATACCGCTTCTACGCACAATAAAAAGCCTTAAGCTTCCATGGACATCTGCTCTCTGATACAGCAGAAACATGACTGACTGAACTGGGCCAGGGTTGCCAGATCAAAATTCTTGAAAATAGCCAAATGGCTTCTTAAAATTAGCCAAAAATAGCCACTTTGATTGCAGCGCCATCTTTTGGATTTTCGAGAAAACCTTTAAAAAGTCTAGAATATAGCATAGATCTGATTCACAAGCGTATTTTTGTGATTAAATTAATAACAATAATAATAGTTTGAAGATTAGTAGATCGCAAATATAAAGAGTTAGTACTTAGAAATTTCTCGGAATAATAAATCGAATTGAATGCATTGGTTAGGAAACACTTTTAACGTTTGAGAGGGCGCAAGCGATTACTATTTGAGGAAAAAAATCTTACACACAGGCATAAATGCTTTGTTGCGGAAAAAAATGTCGGTAGATTCATCAATATATAAAGAAAACTTATCCTTTCTTAACTCTTGAATCATCTCTTCGAATAACGATAGGCTTATGAAATTCTTAATGAGGCATGCATACTTTGTTTGGAGTTTCAGATCCTCTAGTGCACTACCTTTTGAATACTTTTTCACTATTTCACCTAGGTGATCAACGGATTTAATACTGCAGTGGCACTCAATAGCTACACTAAATTTTATATCAAATTCTTTCAATGATTTATTTACAGCTGATTTTTTTTTATAAACAGTGAGCAGTGCAATTAATTTAGAGGCTTTTAAATCTTTCTCTTTATTCTTATGTTTGGCTAATTTTTCGTGAGTCACTAAATTATGCTTTTTAAGCTGGGATATTGAGCAAAGACACAACTTGCAAAAACACGCACTGTCTTTCAGCATTAGCCATGGATGCTCAATCTCCCATTCTTTATTATATTTTCTACTAATTATAGGCTAGCGCTTAATAACTGTAACTTAATAATTACTCAAGCTTACCGTAAACACGGCAACATATTCAATGCTTAGTACAACCGCACAACAAGGGCCGACCGAGTTGTATGATGAGTAAAGCACCGTACTCCGGTTTCGGGTTCAACTCCCGGCGGTCGGGGTTCGATCCCCGACTGGGCGTGGCTGTCATTGTGTCCGTCCCTTCATAGGGGGCGACGTTGGTCCACGTACTAGGTGTCCCCATAATAAAGTGACCAACAATTCCGGCCTGTTGTGGCCAAAGTCTTCAAGACAGAGGCCGGCCATTAGAAAAAAAAAACCGCACTACAAATAAATGTGCCCAAGTCAGCTCGGCTACTCCGTAAAACCCTCTTTCGTTAAGAATCAAAATCGAACAAAAAACCCGTCGAAATTCGAACTAAAACCAAAACATAGCTACCCCATTTGTTCGGAAAGAGGACAAAATGCCGGGTGATAGACGCCCTAGTAGCAATGACTGCTTGTTTTCTGCTCGGTCGTTCATCGACTCATCGTTAACTCATCGACTTGTCGAATTCAGTCATCGGCAAGTGCACTTTTGTTTATCTGCAATAGATGAATTTTTATTCATGGATAGAAGTGATCTAGACGAACAGTTTCGCCGATGGGAAACCGAAAAACAATATCTTATCCGAAACTGCAGCTCTATAGTCAACGGGCCTTGCAGGTGTCCCCAGTGGTTTACACTTTACCCAAATTCCTATAAATATTTGCGTAATTTAGATCTGCCTTTGCATAATCTAAGGGAAACTTTGAACAATTCTTGAATTAATCGCATAATTTACTTCAAATTGCTTGTATTGGGGTTTGGAGGGGCAGGTGGTGGTATCCCCCCCTTGCCCCCCCCCCACAAAATTTAAATTTGAAAAGAAATATTTACCAAAAAATGTAAGTGTTTATTATATAAAAATCGTTTGTAATATTTAAATAATTTTTTTAAAATGTGTTTAAAAAAAGAAAAGAAAATCTATTTAAATAGATTTTCTTCAGCTGACGCTCAATTGAGCGTCAGCTGCATTATAAGAAGAACGGAAACTTCATTACAATGAGCAACTCTTTTGAAACCTCTTTAATGTAAACAGCAAGAAGAGAAATCAGTTAATTTTTAAAAGTTATCCAAGAAATATGACAGTTAAAATCGCACTAAAATTCCTATACAATTGGCAATATTGTTTTTTAATTATTAATTATCAATTTTGTTGCTACTTACATACATTGGTAAAAAGTGAAATTAATTTCTTTCCAATCGAATAATTTGAATATTATTAATAATAGCTGAACAAAACTTCGTCAAAATTTCACGCAAAGTCCCAATCTGAGACTAAGATAACCTCTACTTCACACTTTGCCTGTCACATGACAAGATTCGATGGTCTAGAGGTAGCGCACTTATCTCGTAATCTGTACGCTCAGGGTTCGGGCCCGAGGGAGGAAGGATTTTTTTTTTTTTTTCAGAAAAACGGAAATTTAGCATACAAAAAACGAAAACATAATAAACAGAACGGACATTTTTTGAAAATTTTGCTGCCAGTCGTTTATTTTTTATTAACAAATATATTTTTCACAGTTTATCGGTTTCTTTTCGTTATTTCATCGGAGTCATCGGGAAACGATGATCGGCTTTATGGCTCCCCGAGCGGACATTTTGTACCAGTTGCCGATAAAATTTCCCCTTTTTTGGATGAAAAGCCGTGATCGGCCATTGCTCCTTCTCCTCGGATTTAACTCACCCGCCTCTCATCGACCGATGGGTTATTGCTACTAGGGACACTGCTACAAATTGTGACGTCCCCCGCAGACTAGACAAGAAGCAAGTAGCTATACATATATATATTGTTTGTTTGTTTTCGTATTCGCCAACAATTACAGAATTAAGACATAATTGGCTAAAAGACGAGTGGCTAAAATTTTGTTTTTCTTTTTAGCCAGCAGCCTCAGAATTTAGCCATAATTAGCCAAAAAACGGGTGGCTAAACAAAAATTTTTCTTTTTAGCCAGCAGCTTCTGAAATTAGCCAAAATGGCTAAAATTAGCCACATCTGGCAACCCTGAACTGGGCAACCAGCTCTCCTTTTATAGATGACGTAGAAGCTATTAGAAATTTCCCGAAGGTTCCCCATAAAGCGCGAATTTTGATTACGTCACAGGAATACAACATTAGGCTATAACGTGACTTTAATGCAGAAAAACCAACTTCACAAGCCCCATTGGGAAAATCGTGCCAAATAACCAAAATATCACCGAGTTGGCAACTTTTAGTAATACATCGCCAAATTTGGTGCAAAAATAAGTCCCCAAAAGTGAGGCTACCGAAAGCCTAGGACCAATATTTCTCGAGATTTCTAGAAAATGCTATACAAACCAAAAGTGAAACCAAAAACTCCGTATCTCACGTCCTAGTTGACCAATTTTGATGCTACGAAAAACAAAATTTAACTATCTGACGCGTAGAATACCTATTTTAAACCCCAAAAGAACAGGTTGCCCCCAACAATTCGTAACAATACATTTGGCAGTCATAAAAGCTTTTTTTTATTTTGGCGCTTTATCGCTTAGCTACTAATTTGAAACGTGTTTTTACTGTATTCACGAAATTGACAGAACGGCTTGGTGTAAAAATTTGGTTGAGGTGTCTAAAAAAAGGTCTGTCTGTAGATGTGTCATTAAAAGAGAAAAATTAAAATGTCGGACTGATCAGGCTTTTGGGAGCGTTGAAACTTCCGCATAACTCCTAGAGACCCATGCCTGCAAAGCTAGCGTAAGTGCGGCGATTTTTTAGGTTGGCGATAGAGGGGCGCTAAAATAGGAATCAACTCTTTCTTGTTCCATAAAATACATTTTTGGAATCGAAATCTATCTTAGAATCGCCTACTCAAACTGTTTTACAATCTTTGCCAAGCATATTCCAATTATACTTCAACATCTTAAATACTGTTTGGAATAGGCATCATAATTCATGAGTGTGCCATGCTGTTCGCCTTTCTTGTTAAATAACAAGGGGCCAAGGCCCCCAGACTCGCTACGCTCGCTTTTCGTATGAGGCATTCGGCCCCTAATCAGGCTTATTCGTAAAAAAGACATAATTTCAACAGACAAAATCCGAAAATTGGATCAGATAGAATGTTACTGAGCTACATATTGCTTGGTTCTTGCATCGAAGATATTTTGTTATGGGAATCCGTGTTGTACTGGTCCTGAGCTATACTGCACCTGGAGTGCGGACTCCGCTTATAATCGCTGGAAAAATTATTTGCACTCCTCAGAAACACAATGATATTTAATGTTGCCATTCAAAAGTTATATTAATTAGGAGCTAAAGCGTAATAAAATCAGAACATCTGTTTCAGCTGATGTTCAGCTGTAAAACCTATTGGACACCTTGCGAATTTGCCACCCATAGCGATTTTTCATTATTTGGCGACTTGCGTACATGTAAAGTTAATAAAAGCTACGGAACAGATAGAATAGCTTGCCACCAATGGCAACTGTTCATTATTTGGCGATTTACATATGCTCACAATCTATATTTACTGTTCATTTAAGGTTGCCGGAAAACCGTTATCTATATTTTCATTTACATAATTGTTTGCAGATTGGCGTACTTAACACCACGAATTATACCAATTCGTCGCGCTAGCAGATATCCAAAGTGTACTATAACTGCTATAAAGGCATAGTTAACACCGCCCAATATTTCTACTGGTAGCAAATAATCCAGCTGGACCGAACCGGCTTTAAAATAATCTGCATTTTAATTATTTTTCATTTTCAAGATATTAGTTATTCTGTTTTGGAAAAACGAATAATCGCTCATTCTAAACTCCTGTTGTCTAAGCGAACTTACTATTTGAAAATTGTCAACTTTGTGAAACACATTTTGAGTTACTTATTTCATATAGCTTTTATTTTGGCGTGAAATGGACGTAATTCTAACTCATGTTTGTAAATTTCACGCGATTCTAGATACTTGGAAACGCTTTGTTGCAAAGGAATGAATGATTTTATGCCAAATCTGGCAACCATTCGGTTTATTTTTTCAGTTTTTTATTAATATCCTCTAAAATAATTCGATTTTCGAAATTTAAATCAGCTTAGCAGGTTTCTCGGAATTTTTCGAATCTGTGGGCACCTTAGTCGAAACTCAAATCCCTATGGTTTAGGAGGAGTTATGTCAACAAGCTTTGACAGCGGCAGCGGCCTTTACTTTTTTTTAGAATAGAGAGAAAAGCATCTTTAGGATTGAAATCTAAACTAAAATCGCCTACCGAAACTGTTTAACAATTTTAGCGTGGCAGTCAACCTATACTTCACTTTTATAAAAACCATTTGGAAAGCGTATGGCAACCTATAAGTATACGTATTTGTCTTCTCTGCTGCATAAGACACTTCTTCGGAAATGAAATCTATATTAAAATCGCCTACTAACACTATTTTACAATCTTCGCCAGGCAATTTCCAACTATACTCCCTCCTTTATGATAAATTGCCGCGTTTTGGCACCAAACTTAGCGACCCATTATCAAAAATTGCAAAGATTGTGCGACTTTCAACATTTTATTATCGCATCCCCCCCTCCATGTTATCTGGCAAACACATTTGAAAAGTTCATATCTACAAAACCTGTCTACAAGATCGCGTAGACAAAAATCTGGGCTTGAACGAAATAGCACCCTAGTGGTGCTAATAAAGTAGGGTGCGCGCGCATGCCATTTGGCAGATTAATTTTTTGTCCCTCGTAGAATACGGGCCACGTCACTCCTTTTCTCCGATTCCGACCTGGTTTACTATTTTCTTGCTAATTAAGCCATTTTGTGCCTGCATATTTTGCATTTATATTAATAAACTTACCAGATGGTAACAATAAGTATTGTATTCTATTGCATCATATTGCATCTATTTCTAATGTATTACATCCAGAAAAAGGATGTTAGAAACATCAATTTTATTTTTATTTAATCACACTCATGAATAATGATACACTTTCCAACCTAATGGAATAAGGAAAGAAAATAGGTAAGACCGATGGATTGTAATACGTTTTTAATATATAGCACTTTAGTACGTATTTAAAATCTGAAAGTGTTAGATTTTCTTACTTTTTTTTTTCCTTTCCGTTTTTTTTATAAACTCCAATATATCCAGAAGCTCTTCAGAATTAATATAGGACGAAAATAATTTGTATCTTTTTGTAGGTTTTTATCATTTATACATCTTATTTTTGTAACCACGGGCGGCCCGATACGGTAAGTATCGCATCGGGCAGCGGCTTCGAAGGGACGTTAAGTAGAGCATAAAAGGGAGCGTCTTTTTAACACTTTCCAACAAGGCTGAAAAGTGTTTATGATTTCGGTTTGTCTATCTGTCCGTCCGTCCGTGCTCTAACTTCCGTAAACATGCATCGATTTCTACGAAATTTAAATATGTTAATCTTATCTACTGTACCATGTACCCTATTGAAAATGGTATATGTAGCATTTATAGTTTTTCTACAAGAGCACTCAAAATATTCCAAATACATTGCGCTTTTCCGAATAAAATTTTCGTTAAAGAGTACCACACTACTTACTATATACAGTTACGCCCATCCCTGACTTCAATATAAAACTTTTACCGCCATTACTACATTAAGATTACAAAATTAACACAAAAAGCCTAATAATTTCTTCACCGTTTGCACGAACCCCCTTAAAATTTTTCATAAATTTGTATAAAAATATAGAAAACAATCTACGCTACTTTAAAAATCTTAAAATCCACACGTTCCCTCATTTTAAACAGTTTTTTCGGCACCACTGTATTTCCGAGAGTAAAAAATGTGAGTCATTTATTTGCGTGGCAAAATTACCTATTTCAAGTGAATATGGCGTCATGCAATTGGTATTCCAATTCTTTGGAAATAGTTTTTCCAGATTACACCGTTTATTAATTTTTTTTCCACAAGTAAATCGTCTGCATGGTTATGAGAATTACTGTGTACACAAAACGAAATCTTTCGACTGCGTAGATTCCGGGCGTTTCCACAAGAGCGTGAAATTCTATTTGGGTATATAATAAAAATTGAATATGAACTTATTTATTTTAGGTGGATGAAAATTAAATATATTAAATGTAGACAAATTTTCCTGAAATGTTTTTTCTAGTGCTCATTTTAATTGCCTCCACACTGGGCTTTATTTCTAGTCATCATACTGATTAAATGTCAATTTTTGTATGTATGTTTGCTACTCTTTCACACTGAAGAGGTTAAACGGATTTGGAATAAAGACAGTTAAAGTCCTGGATTGAGAAATATTCTACTTTTTATCGCGCAAAGAAAAAAAACACGGTTCCTATAGTATATTTAAAAAAAAAAAAAACCTACCTTTTACCATCCAAAAAATATTTAAAAGTTCCAAGTAAGTTTTTATCTTACATAGCCGCCAATAGATGGCGATTTCCGAAGGCTTTCAGTTAGTGAGCATAGTTAACGAAGTTAGATTTATTTATTATTACTTTAATTTAAAAATTCAAGTGAGATTGAAGTCATTCTGATGCGTCAATGCATGAAAATGACAATGTAATTTAGAAATATTTAAGAAACCCATTCAGGTTAATAGGCTTAGATATAAATTTGTGCCACGAGTTAAATAATAATATTCATCAATACGGATGCACCGAATACCATATTTTGCCGAATACCAAATATTTGGTTAAAATTTATTAAACTGTTATTAAACTTTGATTGCAATGATTAATTTAATTAGTTTGTTTTCAAACCATATTTAATATTTCATATGGTGTAAAACTTCAGAAATTAAAATGCTGTAAAATTTAATATCCAACTGTTTCCTTTATATTGTTACGAATTTTCGGGGCAACCCGCTGCTCTGGGGCTTAAAATGGTTTAAAATTCGTATTCTACGCTTCAAATAGATAAATTTTACTTTTAGTTGCATCAAAATCGGCCAATTAGAACCGGAGATATGGAGGTTTCGGTTTGCCATTGTTTCTCAATGGAGGTTCTAGAAATCTCGAGAAATATTAGTCCTAGGGCTTCGATCTCTTCACATTTAGTGACTTATTTTTGGCGCCAAATTTGACGATATTTCGCCAAAAGTCGCCAATCTTGGCGACTTTTTGGTCATTTGGCGCAATTTTCCCAATAGGGCCTGGAAGTCGTTTTTCCTGCATTAAAAACGCATAATAACCTAACATTTCTCTTCTATGACGTAATCAGAAGTCTCGCTTTATCTGGAATCTTCGAGGAATATACTTTTCTAGAAACTGCTCGCAGCTTCTGCCTCCTCTATAAATTCCACCAGCGCGCTGCCCCGACAGTTCAGTGCGAGTTGAACGCTCAAGGTGTGAAGAGCTGTCGGTGAGAGTACGCTTCCTTTGTGAATTGATAGTGCTATAGAAGCCGTGTTTTAGCTTGCTTTACGAAGCTGTTTTCAAAGTGCTGTGTGTAAATTCTTCATTGCTGTGTCTTAAAGGATTGTGTACGATATCTCTTGAATATTTTCACTGAATTTTTGCCTGTGAAAGTGACTTATTTTGTGTGAGAAATACAGCATTTGTGAGAGCTTCTGATCTAAGAGAACTGTTAAAAGCACATTACTGTTTAATTGTGCTTGTGAATTTTGTACAGCCATTGGCGGTTTTACGGGGGGGGGGTAATGGGGGTAATTACCCCTCCCAGGATTTTGAAAACGAAAGTAAAAAATAATTCTGCATGGGGAATTCACTGGGGTGAAATAAACAAATAACACTGTCTACATGGCAAACATAGGAACTCTTCAAATATAGCAAAAATTTTGATCGATGGGGGTTGGGTGGGGTGGTTGGGGGCAAAGATGCAAGGTTATTATTTTCGGTAGTTACATACTTCATAAATTATGTGATTAATTAAACATTTATTTCACATTTGATGATTAATTAAACATTTTATCTTGATTTATAAAGGAAGATGTCCTGACTGACTGACTTACGATCATCGCCCAGCCAAATCTACTGGAGGTACAGACATGAAATTTTAGGAGCTTGTAGCTTTTGTGCCCGGCATCATTTAAGAAGCGATTTTTAAAAATTCGAACCCAGACGGGAATGGCGGCCCAAACCGTTCTTTTCACGTTTCCCTTCATAACTCAGTGTTAAAAAGAGATAGCCATACAATTCTTGCTTTAAAATGTAACAACACAAATACCTAAAAGTGTTTTTCGGGTTTTTTTTTAGAATTCGCACCCAAACGGGCGTAGCGGTCCAAACGTTCTTTAACATTCTTTTCTCGTTTCCCTTCATATCTCAGAGGAAAAAAGAGACAACCGTAAAAATCTTGCTATAAGTACCTAATTAGTGCCTAAGTACCTAAAGTGCTTTAATTTTAATATCTAAAGGTTGTTTTCAGGGTTTTTTAGAATTCTCACCCAAACGGGCGTAAGGGGCCGAAACGTTATTTTCACATTTCTCTTGATATATGAGAGGAAAAATAGAAATAGCTTTAAAATTCATGCTTAAAGGTATAGGGAATACAAATGCTTAAAATTCGTTTTCTGGGTTCTTTAGAATGCTCATGAAAAGTAGGATAAGGGGCCAAAACGTTATTTTCGAATTTGCCATTATATCTCAAGGGAAATAAAGATAGTCATAAAATTCTTCCTTTAGAATGTAGCGAACAAGGATGCCTAAAAATCAGTTTCAGGGTGTTTTAGAATTCGCACCCAAGTGGGTGTAAGGGGCCAAAACGTTCTTTGAAGTTCTTTTTACATTTCCCTTCATATGTCAGAGGAAGAAGAGATAGCCTAAAATTCTTGCTTAAAAATATAGTGAACACAAATGCCTTAAAATTATTTTCAGGTTTTCTTAGAATTCGCATTATAACGGGGATAAGGGGGTCAAAATGTTGTTTACAAATTTTTCATCATATTTCAAAGGTAAAAAGAGATAGCCACAAATTCTTGCTTTAAAATGTAGCTAACACGAATGCATAACAGTCATTTTCAGAGTTTTTTAGAGTTCAAACTGTTGTGAGGAGCTAAAATGTTATTTTCATATTTGTCTTCATATATCGAAGGAAAATGAAGATAGCCATAAAAATCTTGCATTAAAATGTAACGAACATAAATTTATAAAAAAAAATTTCAAATGTTTTAAAAAATCGACCATTATAAAGGGTAAGTTGACAAAAAAAAAGGTGTCTTTTAAGTAATATTTAGCTCTTGGGTGCTGTAAATTTCAGGACAAGGATTTTTGTCTACCTGGTGAAAGGGCGAATCAAGTTTCAAGGGTTGCCAGATTAAACAAGAAAAATCCCCAAGGTTTGCCATTTTTGATGATATATCACGAAAATTGGCATAAATGAAATAAGTCCCCGAAGCGATATCTTCCATCTTTGTCGAGTGCCCCCACCAGTGGCCAAGCGCATAACGCGCTGCGCTGGGTGACGGAAGATGCCTGGTTCAAAACCAGGTCGCATCCGCCGACTTAACCATTCGGAATTTTCCGTGGTTTCCTCTGAAACTTAGCGTAAATACAGGTTAGGACCCCTTAGAAAGACCCCCACGGAGGGCACCCCGCCATTCGGCCTAGAGCCCACGTGTTGCTAATCGGCGGCAATCCCAGAACACAATAAAGCACAACCATCTTTGTCGAGAAATTGCCTAACCCTATTGTTTATTTAATGGGAATATTCGTGTCTATATTCAAGTAAATAAAGGTGAAGTATAGTCAGAATATGCGTGGCGGGAATTAGGCGATTTTAACATAGATTTCAATTTTGAAGAACAAGAGGACACATATGCGGGGAATATGATGCACATTCCAAACAGTATTTTTAAAAAATCAAGTATAGTTAGACTATGCCTGAAGAATATTCTAAAACAGTTTTTGTAGGCGATTAAATATATAACCAAAATTTGTTTGATATTTATTTACTTATTTTCATTTGTTGTTGTTGTCGTGTCCATGGATAGACGACACTATCCATGGAAAGAAGGGTGCCATTGCCCCCCGAGGGGGTTAGACTGCTACTTGTTGGTCCCTAATTTTGAGCCGATTCCAGATGAGGGACCAACCACCACCTGAAATCGGCACCCTCAGAGGTATCGTTTAAAAACTTGGAGGACATTGGAGCCACGACGAATTTTATGTGCACCAGCTCCCTTTAGCGTACACGGTTCCACTGTGGACGAGCCGAGAGGGAGATCACCCTCCCAAGCACTGGCCCCAAGCAAGGATGCTTCTTCACTTGCCTTGTTCTTGTGTTCTTATGGGAACGGAGTTTAGCGCCCAGACCATTGCGGGACTATTTTCATTTGTACTTGTTGGTTTTGACAATATCCATTCCGTGCGAAGAACGGCTGCTTCAGCTAGTTTACATATATGAAGTGTATTGTACAGTCAGAAGGGTCCCCTTTCCATTGTGCCCCCTCCCCTCCCAGTAGTCAATCCTACTCTCAGACACAGTTTATTTAAAATTATAAAATATCATTACCCTCCCAGACTGCAACTCTAGAACCGCCTTCCTTGTGTACAGCTGATTGTTCCACGAAGTTCTAGAAGCAATAAAGTTATATTCCACCCTGACCATTGGACTTTTTACCAGCACGTTCTACACTAACTGGACTTTAGAACGACGAACCCCGGAAACAAGAAGAGTAGTTCCGCAACATTTGGTGTCAGAATCGGGATTCTAAAGAAAGACTTTTAAGTTTCCAGTTTATGGTTTTGACTAGACGAAAAATGGAAGAACAACTGCAAAAACTCATGGAGATGATGAAGGAGATTAAATCCGGACAAGAAGAGATGAAAGCTGATTTAGAGAAGAAAATTGAAGCCGGACAAGACGAAATGAAAACCGGATTAGAAGAGATGAAAACCAGACAAACCGATTTAGAAAAGAAAATTGAAGCCGGTCAAGAAGAAATGAAATCGGGATTGGAGAAAACGGAGACTGCTTTGGGAAAATTAGAAAAATTCGAAAAGAGTGTGCAAGAAAATCAAGAGATAATGGAGAGAAGAATGTCGCTCCTAGAAGAGAGTCAAGAGAAAAACATGAAAGAATTGACGTGAAGAATTTAAGAATAAAATTGAGGAAACGATCGAGAACAAGTTAAAAGAAAAACTGGACAATTTAGTAAAGCTCGGAAAGGTACCTGAAAACATCAGGTTATCTTCACACCGCCCAGCAGTGAAACTTACTACCTATGACGGAAAGATTCCCTGGGAAGCCTACAAGACCCAATTTTTAATCGTCGCCAAAGCCAATGGTTGGAGCGAGTCCGAAAAAGCGAACCAACTGGCCGCTTCCCTTAGCGGAGATGCAATTAACGTATTGCAAACTATTGGAGCGACGAAGATAGGAGATTTTGATGCCCTCGCAAGTGCCTTGGAGATGAAATTCGGAGAGAAGTGCCAGGAAGAATATAGTAGAATCCAACTTAAGTCAAGGATGCAGAGATCTGGCGAGACCCTTCAAGAGCTTGCTTCGGACATAGATAGGCTGTGCCATCTAGCCTACATGGACCACCTTGATAATGTCCGAGAAGAAATGGCGGTGCGTCATTTTATTGAAGCCATCCGTGATCCAGAAACCCAAAAAGCACTCATGTTGGAGGATTATCAGGATTAGAAGTCTGCTCTGGTGTTCGCAATGAAGCTAGAGGCAGCCCAGCGGGCCGTGAGAAAAGATCGGCATGCTGTTAGAGCGGTCACGGTCCAAGAGGGAGCTGACAAAGACACAGAGAGCGTCGAGAACAGGTTAAAGAGAATTGAAGATCTCATAGAACGAAAATTAAGATCCGATAGAACGAGAGATGGCCCAAAGAAAGTAAAATGCTGGAAGTGTGGCGTCGAAGGCCATGTACAAAAGTATTGTGGTCGAAAGTCTCATGACCAGCTAGAGAACTCTAAGAACATGAAGGAGGGAAACTTGGAGGTGGCCATCTCGCGGGCGGAGGTTGCCAGATAGTCAAAAGCCCCACCTAAAAGTCTTGCAGATTTCATCAGTGAATGGCGGCAGTGATGGACGCTTTGTACTCGGATACGTTAATGGTTCCCCATGCCACATGGTGATAGATACTGGAGCGAATATAACCATCATAAGGACAGATCTGGCCAAGAAACTAAACTTGAAGATTATATGGACTCCGCCTTCGCTGACCCTCCAGACTGTGACAGGTGACAATATCGAAGTGGGCGGAAAAGCGCAAGTAGAAATCACGTTTTGGAAGTGCCAGATACGACCATGTGGTATATGTCGCCAATATTACAGACTCTTTTATTCACGGACTGGACTTTTTAAAATCACACAAATTTAATTTGGACTTTAAGAATAATGAGCTTCGTTCAGACTCAGAAGAAATAGCTGCTTTTGATATTAGAAATGAAACTGTTTTGCCTGTTCAGCAAATAATAGCCCAGACTGATATCACTCTACCTCCTAGAACTGATTCAATAATTTCTGGAACAGTAAAAGAAAGCAATAAATTCCGTTTTGGATTAATTGAACACCCAAACAATAGTGATTCCGTCAGAGGAGTACTTGTGGGAGCAACACTTGTGGACTTGTCGAGAACAGAAATTCCAGTTAGAGTAGCAAATGTGACAGACAAGTCGAAGGTGATAAAGAAAAGTGAAGTGTTGGCGACATGCACTCCTGTTACCTGCATTAATAAGAACATCAGCCAAACGACAGCTAAATCTTCCGAGTGCCTGACGAAGGAATTATTACAAGACGTGGAGTTAACGGCAGAACAGAGAAGCGCTGCGGAGAAAGTAATAGCTGAATTTGAAGACCTCTTCTCTCGTACTTCCGGTGACTTTGGCCGTGCGAGGTTAACGCAGCATAGAATAGACACAAGCAGCCATTCTCCCATCAAGCAACATCCTAGGCGGCTGCCGTTTGCTAAGCAAGAAGAGGTGAACCGACTTTTAGAGGAGATGCAGCGTGATGACGTCATCGAGTCATCGACTAGTCCGTGGGCCTCGCCGATTGTTTTGGTCCGAAAGAAAGATGGTTCCACCCGGTTCTGCGTTGACTACAGACGTCTGAATGACATTACCAAGAAAGACAGCTACCCTCTTCCCAGGATTGACGACACATTGGACACTTTATCGGGAAATGAATGGTTCTCCACTCTGGATCTCAAGAGTGGCTACTGGCAAGTAGAAATCCATCCCGATGACCGTGAAAAGACTGCGTTCACCACGGGACAAGGATTGTGGCAGTTCAAAGTTATGCCTTTTGGACTCTGCAACGCACCGGCTACATTCGAGCGTCTGATGGAGACAGTGTTGAGAGGACTTTCCTATGAAGCATGTCTCGTTTATTTGGACGATATCATCATCGTCGGAAAGACTTTCGAAGAGCATCTCGAGAACATTCGAAAGGTACTGCAGAAATTAAAAGAGGCAAACTTGAAACTAAGTCCATCGAAGTGCAATTTGTTTCGTCGGGAAGTACGTTACCTCGGGCACATAATATCCGCCCACGGAGTCCGAACCGATCCCGAAAAGACGTCCGCAGTCAAGAACTGGAGTCGTCCGGAGAATATCCATGACTTACGAAGTTTTCTCGGTCTGTGTACTTACTATCGAAAATTCGTGAAGGGTTTATCTCAAATTGTAAGACCTCTTCACAAATTGACCGACACTGGACAGAAATTTCTATGGACTGAGGAATGTGAGGACGCATTCAACGAACTGAAGACGGCTTTAACATCTTCGCCGATCCTGTCGTATCCTCACCCTGACAAGCCATTTATCCTGGACACAGACGCAAGTAAGGAGAGTGTTGGAGCAGTTTTGTCCCAGGAGATAGATGGCCAAGAACACGTCATTGCTTACTGGAGCAAATGCCTTTCAAAGGCAGGACGTAACTATTGTGTTACGAGAAAGGAACTTCTTGCTATCATTAAGGCCGTGGAGCACTTCCATCATTACCTGTACGGCCGAAAGTTCCTGCTCCGAACGCACCATGCCTCTTTAACCTGGCTTCTAAATTTCAAGAATCCAGAGGGCCAAATAGCCAGGTGGATACAGCGATTACAAGAATATGACATCGAGATACGTCATCGAAAAGGGGCATCTCATGGAAATGCAGATGCTTTGTCCAGAAGGCCCTGTATAGACAGCTGTCGCTATTGCTCCAGGGCAGAGAAAAATTACTATCTGAAACATCCCCTTGTCCGCCAAGTTACATCATCGGCACCATCCCAAGATCCCTGGAGTGACGAAAATGTTCGGGCGGACCAATTTGCAGACAGCGACATCAAACCTATTGTGGAATTTATGGAAAGATCCAGCGCTAAGCCCAGTTGGCAAGAAATATCATCTTACAGACCGGCAACAAAACAGTACTGGGCTTTATGGGATTCACTTCGCCTGAGAGATGGAGTCCTGTATCGTAAATGGGAGTCGGACGACGGCAAGATGCTCCGATGGCAGTTAGTACTCCCTCGCTCGAGGATTCCGAAGGTTCTAGAAGAGCTGCATAATGGCTTAACTGGAGGCCATTTTGGCATAATGAAGACCCTGCAGAAAGTTCGCGAGCGCTTCTACTGGGCTAGGGCTCGAGGCGGTGTCGAAAAGTGGTGTCAAGCTTGTAACGACTGTGCTGCCCGTAAAGGCCCGAAGAAACGAAGCCGTGGTAAACTACATCGTTACAGTGTAGGAGCACCTTTGGGAGGATTGCCTTCGACATCCTGGGACCTCTTCCGCGAACTTCGGATGGCAACAAATGCATCCTAGTTGTCATTGACTATTTCTCTAAATGGCCCGAAGCGTTTCCTATTCTCGATCAAGAAGCTACAACCGTAGCAGAGGTACTGGTGCAAGAATGGATTTCCAGATATGGAACCCCTCTGCAACTTCATTCCGACCAACGAACGAACTTTACCTCTGCAGTTTTTAAAGGACTATGTGAACTTCTCGGAATCGACAAAACCCAGACGACGACGCCTTTACACCCACAATCCGACGGCATGGCGGAGAGGTTCAATCGCACAATTTTGAACAACCTCTCGCTCCTGGTGTCTAGGAATCAAGAGGACTGGGACAAGAAACTCCCCCTCTTACTGCTGGCCTATAGGAGTGCCGTCCATGAGACTACCGGATTCACACCTTCCCAGATGCTGTTCGGCAGAGATCTTCGTCTTCCCGCCGATCTAGTGTTCGGCCGCCCTCCAGATACGCCTTCATCGCCAGAGGAGTACATGGAAAATCTCCGGGCACGGTTTGAAGACGTACATCATTTTCCTCGGGAGTGGATCAACCTGAACACGGAAAAGATGAAGACTCGCTACGACACGAAGGCTACGGGACACGAGTTCAACGCAGGTGACAAAGTTTGGCTATGGAATCCTACTCGACGGAAAGTCCTGTCTCCCAAGCTGCAATCGCCGTGGGACGGTCCTTACACAGTCCTAAACCGGCTGAATGACGTCATCGTACGGATTCGTAAGTCACCTAACTCGATGCCAAGAGTTGTACATTACGATAGGCTAGCCGTTTACCGCGGTGTTAATTAGCTATTTGATTATTAGACCATGGTCACTATGGCGTAATTCCTCTTTTCTTTCAACTCTCATTTCTTTCCTGTAGGAGTGCCGTCCTGCTTCTCTTCCTCTTTCTTCAACTCTCTTTCTCTCATACGCCATGTTTAGTGTACATATTTGTAATATATTGGTTTTTATTAATGTGTATTTGTTTATTACATTTATTACTTATTAGTGTAATTGTTTATTATGTCTATTATTTATTTATTAGTGTGCATTTGCTTACTGTGTTTATTGATTATTGGCTTAAATTATGTTGTTAAGATTTGGTTAAAGGTTGGACACTGTATATATTTGTTTCACATCCTAACTGAAGATTGTACTGCCCGGGACGTGCAGTCCTTTGGAAGGGGGCAATGTTACGAATTTTCGGGGCAACCCGCTGCTCTGGGGCTTAAAATGGTTTAAAATTCGTATTCTACGCTTCAAATAGATAAATTTTACTTTTTGTTGCATCAAAATCGGCCAATTAGAACCGGAGATATGGAGGTTTCGGTTTGCCATTGTTTTTCAATGGAGGTTATAGAAATCTCGAGAAATATTAGTCCTAGGGCTTCGATCTCTTCACATTTGGGGACTTATTTTTGGCGCCAAATTTGGCAATGTTTCGCCAAAAGTCGCCAAGCTTGGCGACTTTTTGGTCATTTGGCGTGATTTTCCCAATAGGGCCTGGAAGTTGTTTTTCCTGCATTAAAAACGCATAATAACCTAACATTTCTCTTCTATGACGTAATCAGAAGTCTCGCTTTATTTGGAATCTTCGAGGAATATACTTTTCTAGAAACTGCTCGCAGCTTCTGCCTCCTCTATAAATTCCACCAGCGCGCTGCCCCGACAGTTCAGTGCGAGTTGGACGCTCAAGGTGTGAAGAGCTGTCAGTGAGAGTACGCTTGCTTTGTGAATTGATAGTGCTATAGAAGCCGTGTTTTAGCTTGCTTTACGAAGCTGTTTTCAAAGTGCTGTGTGTAAATTCTTCATTGCTGTGTCTTAAGGGATTGTGTACGATATCTCTTGAATATTTTCACTGAATTTTTGCCTGTGAAAGTGACTTATTTTGTGTGAGAAATACAGCATTTGTGAGAGCTTCTGATCTAAGAGAACTGTTAAAAGCACATTACTGTTTAATTGTGCTTGTGAATTTTGTACAGCTGATTGTTCCACGAAGTTCTAGAAGCAATAAAGTTATATTCCATCCTGACCATTGGACTTTTTACCAGCACGTTCTACACCAACTGGACTTTAGAATGACGAACCCCGGAAACAAGAAGCGTAGTTCCGCAACAATATATTATTAATCACTTTTTTAAATGTTTGGGAAATGATGATAGTTTTTTTCCTGCATATTTTATAAAAAGAAATTAGCAGTTAATTGACTTTGCATATTTATGAACACTTAATATTATGAGGTTGTTTTTTTCCTGGTTACTGTATCATATTTAAGATTTTTTTTTAATTGAAATTCAACAAAATTTAAATTTACCACCTGAGTGTTTTCTCTTACTTTAAAACCAATTTGATATTAATATTAGTACGTAACAACTTGAATTAATTTAGTACTGTGGTACTATACCCTATCTTTCATTCATGATTTTAAAAATATGTACTTGTTTATCAATTGTCGAATACTTAAATTTTTTACTATTCGGTTGCCGAATATTAAAGTATTCGGCCAAACCGAATATTCGATGCATCCCTATTCATCAATGTCTGATAAAAGTGGATCAGTGAATAACTTGAGATTTATTCTTTCGCTTTCATTAACTCGTTAGTTTTTGCATGCGAGATTGACGTCATTTTGATATCACGCGTTTAAAAATGACGTAAAATTATGCAGTTGATGAATTAATGTTGGATTAAGAGGCATTTATTTTTTTTTTCGAGTTTAATAAATCGCTTTGAATATCAATTAATATAATCTCTATATATAAGGGACTAGCAGCGTTGCCCATGCAATAGAAAAGAAATGCTCATTGACCTTAAATATAGATTACAAAGGGAAGGAATGTGAATCCTCCCGCTGCAATGATATAAAAAGGACATGGGACTTCCCGCTGCAAAGAAAAAAAATGAACACGGCACCTGAAAGCGTCCAGGGGTTACCGCGAATCGGACGTGGCTAGGATGGAATGTGAATCCTAAACGGACATGGAGCTTCCCGCTGCAACGAAAAAAAATGAATACGGCACCTAATAGCGTACAGAGGTTACCGGGAATCGGACATGACTAGGCTTCTCTCCTTTTACCTGTATGCGTTCTAACAGTCATTTATCGCTGTTAGAACACAGGCAGGTGTAGGACAACAGGTTTAGTAGTTGCTTAGTAATACCTTAAGCAACTACTAAAACCAAACAAAGTCCAGTCGTCGGCATGAGATTGTAAAGGGAAGGAATGTGAATCCTCCCGCTGCAATAATAAAAAAGGACATGGGACTTCCCGCTGTAAACAGTGGCGTAGCCAGAAATTTTTCATGTGGGGGAGGGTACGACTACCACAACTCACATATATGTATACGTGTGTGTGATAAGAGTAAAGAATATATACATTTTGTATGGCAAAAAATACTTCATGGGAGGGTTGTGACTCCCCTATCCCCCCCCTTTGCTACGCCACTGGCTGTAAAGTAAAAACGAAATGAACAGGGGACTTGCCAACGTACAGAGGCTACCGGGAATTGGACGTGGCTAGGTTTCTCTCCTTCTGCCTGTTGTGTTCTACCTGTGGTTTATCACTAATACCTACTTACGCCATAAACTAATCAGTTTTTATTTCAACTGCAGTAAGAACCACTGGACGCAAATCATTAGGTATCTACACAGTAGATAAAAACTTAAAATAATTATAGATTAATTAAAAATCCAGGTTTTTATCATGGGATTAATTTATTTGTAACTATTTTATGAGGTTTTATTTATTTAGTAACTATTTTCTCGAGGAATTGATAATTCGTGTAAAATACTATCATCAAATTCTCCGGAACTCATACTTCCTAATGCAGCGATTTCAAATAAATCGCCATGTTTGTTTATTTCTGACGGATTCCTGTTTGAAGTGCAAGAACGACCTTGAGAATGAAAAATGAACACCATCAGATGTCTGGGTAACGCTGCCACGCCACGTTCATTTCCTCCTCTTGTTTTTTCGACTATAGAAGGCCTCGGAGAAGGAAAAAAGTGGCTGAAAATTGCGCAAAATATAAAATAACTCAAAAACTTTTAATCCGATTATTTTCATTTTTACGACATTAGCTTTTTCTTGTCTATTTAGCCAGTGTGCTAAATTTGATCCAGATCCGTCAAACTGTCTGGACGCCTATAGCGAACAGACAAACGAACTTTCCTCTTTTATATATATAGAAAAAAGATGTCCTGACTGAATGAATAAATGACTGATTGACAATCACCACCCAGCCAAATTTACCGGGTATACAGACATGAAATTTCAAGTGCTTATAGCTATTGTGCCCAAGGGGTCATTTACGAAGCGATTTTTAAAAATTCGAACACAAACGGGAGTGGCGGCACAAAACGTTCTTTTCCCGTTCCCCTTCATATTTCATTTGGAAAAAGATATATCCTTAAATTTCTTGCTTTAAAATGTAAATAACACAACTATCTAAAAGTCATTTTCAGGGTTTTTAGAATTCTCACACAAACGGGCGTAAGGAGCAGAAACATTCTTTTTATATTTCCCTTTATTTCTCAGAGGAAAAAAGAGACAGTTATAAAATTCTTGCTTTGAAGAAATGCAACTAACAGCAATATATAAAATTCTTTTCAGGGTTTTTAAAATTCGCACCCAAACGGGGTAAGGGTCCAAAACGTTCTTTTCACACCTCCCTTCATATATCAGAGGAAAACAGAGATAGCCTTAAAATTCTTGCTTAAAAGTATAATGAACACAAATGCTTAGAATTATTTTTCAGGGTTCTTTAGAATGCGTATCAAAACTATCATAAGGGGCCAAAATATTATTTTCGAATTTCCTATCCTATCTCAAAGGGAAACATAGCCATAAAATTTTTGCTTTAAAATGTAGCATGCCTAACAATTCTTTTCAGGGTTTTTCAGAGTTCGTGTCCAAACTGGTGTGAGGGACCAAAACGTTATTTTCATTTCAACTTCATATATAGAAGGAAAAAGATAGCAATAAAAATCTTGCATTAAAATGTAACGAACGAAAATTCATTCAACATTTTTTTTAAAGTTCTTTTAAAAAATCGACCTTAATAGGAATGACAAAAAGGGTGTTTTTCCCGTACAGCTCTTGAGTGTTATTAATTTTATACAAACATTTTTGTGTGCCGGGTGAAAGGGCAAATTATTTTTTAGGGTTGCCAGATTAAGCAATAATCAAAAGGTTTGCCATTTCTGGTGATTTGTCGCGAAGTTTGACATAAAAGAAATAAGTTTCCGAAGCGATATCTTCCATCTTTGTCGACAAATTCCCTAACCTTACTGTTTATTTAATTGGAATATTGGTGTCTATATTCGATTAAATAAAGGTGAAGTATAGTTAAAATATGCCTGGCGAAGATTTTAAAACAGTTTTAGTCGGCGATTTTAACATAGATTTCAATTTTGATGAAGTATTTTATGGAACAAGAAGATAAATACGGCACACTCGCGGAATATGATGCACATTCCAAATAGTATTTAAAAAATCAAGTATAATTAGAATATGCCTGACGAATATTCTAAAACAGTTTTTGTAGGCGATTAAATGTATAACCAAAATATATATAATATTTATTTACTTATTTTTCATTTGTATTTGTTGGTTTAACAATATCCATAACGTGCGAAGAACGTGTGCTTTAGCCAGTCTAGTATATAATAAAAATTGAGTATGAAGTTTTTCATTTTAAGTAGACAAAGATTAAATATATTGAATGTTGGGCATACTTCCGTCAAGTGTTCTTTCTAGCGCCTGTTGTAATTGCCTCCACAACGGGCTTCCAGTTTTAGAGATATTCTGCTACATTCACTTGCAAAGGTTAAGCACGGAGAGGAAATGCTAATTTCCGGAAGCCAATCAGAATTAAAGAGGATGGAATTCGCTGCAGAGGTAGAAGGAAGTATGCAAATATGTTAGGTAACAGCCAATCGCGCTTTCATGTCAAGAAATAGGCAAAATGGGCAGTCTTATAAGATACCAGCTTTATGATGGGTTACAGAAGTTGATTGTAAGTGCTGATAGAAGGTGTTTAAAACTTTCGTACAATTTGTTTTCAAGACATACGTGTTTTTATGACTTTCAGAAAACGAATGGAAGATTCTGAGCGTTGGCGTGCTGTGGGGCGCATTGAGGCAGGACAGTCGATCACATATGTTGCTCTTTTCTTCGTTCATCATTCTCTAATTTCACGTTTATGTAAACAATTCCAAACCACACAGACAGTTGTCCGAAGGCCCGTAGCCGGTCGCCCAACAGTTACAACCACCGCGGAAGATCGATATATTGCTACTTTAGCCAAGCGGAATCGCAGAGCGACCTCCCCACGTGTGACATCTATGGTTACAGCGTCCATTGGTAAGGAGATATCTGCTGCTACTGTACGCCGAAGATTACATATGAGTGGACTGTACGCCCGGGTACCTCGAGTTTGTGTTTTTCTATCCGTCCAATCAAGAGGGGCACGATTAAAGCGGTGCCGGGAAATTGGACTGTGTCTGGACTGTCAATTGGACTGTGTCTGAGGGGCAATGTCATATTTACTGATGAGTCAAGATTTGCTCTGGAGCCAGATGACAAGCGTATAAGGATATGGCGTGAACAAGAATACGCAATCAGCCCCAAAACATCACGCATTCCGAGGCGGAAGCATTATGGTGTGGGCAGGGATTTCATTAGGATACCGCACCGACCTCCACATCTTTAAACGGGATTCTGTGACGGCTGCCCGGTATCAAGATGAAGTCCTAGAACCCATTGTGAGATTTTACGCTGCAGAAGTTGGCCAAACTTTTGTTTTAATGGACGATAACACACGTCCCCATAGAGCTGACATCGTCGATGACTACCTGGAGAGTGAAGCGATTGCGCGTATGGCGTGGCCAGCATATTCGTCCGACCTTAATCCCATTGAAAATCTTTGCGATGCTCTCGGCCGTGCTATATCTTTACGTTTCCCACCTCCAGCCACTCTTATTGAGCTGGAAACTGCTCTACAAGAAGAATGGCGATTGCTTAATTCTGCGGTGGTTGACCACCTAATAGAAAGCATGGTCACAAGGTGTAAACTTTGTATACAGATGAGGGGGGATCACATACCCTATTAATGTTCTTTTTTTTCATTTTATGCTGTTTATTTTCCCTTTATACATAATTCTGTTCAAGTCTTCACTATGTCATTATCTGATAACTTACAAAAATTTAACATTGTTTTCATTTCTGTATATAATTATTCATTTTGTTTTATGCGTAAATATATATGCTACTTTGCTGACGAATTTTGTGTCAATCAAAGCAGTATTTGTTGATTTTTTTGCATATTACATCTTCGTGCTTAACTTTTGGAAGTGAGTGTATTTGAAATGAAACAAAATTGATATATGTTATTAAGCAGGGGCGTAGCCAGGGGGGGAGGGTTATCGGGATATATCCCCCCCCAAAAAAAATTTCCTGGCTACGCGTCTGTTATTAAGGATTACAAGATGAAGCTTTCCATCGAAAATAATGGCTGTTTGGTTAATATTTTTTTTATAGAAGCACTCAAAATAATTTCAATACAATACGGTCAGTGGCAGTTTAGAGACAGGCACCTATTTAAAGCATGTAATAAAGCTACAATATGATTAGTAATAATTCGACGACTATCGTGTGCCTCCGTCAAAAGTCGCCAATGTTGGCGACTTTTGCGATAAATTGCCAAATAGGGTGCGAAAAAAATTGCTATGAAAAAGTAACCGAACTTGGCGATATTTTCATTATTCGGCGATAAATCCAGAAAGGTGCTTACGTATTATCTCGGCGGTCATTAACGCCAAACTATTTTTTCCGCAAATTTGCTGGCAAACTGTCGCCAATAGTATTCCGAATCATAAAAAATTTCATGTGTCCGGCATTTATCTTGGAGAAAAATTGCTCGTCTTGGCGAACCGCCGAGATAATACGTAAGTACATCGAAAAATATCTAATCTGATTGTATTAAGCTATGATTATTCCATTGGGAATTTTGAAAATCCGTTACTCACGCAGTAATTAACCGATTTTGTGTATTGTGTTTTTTTTTTGTATTAAGGAACGGCTAAGGGCTATTTGCTTAGGAGTTGGGGGGTGTTGCGTCGGGCGGAAGAATTTCTCCGAACGACGAAAACCCGTTAATGCGTTACAACCCAAAACGGGTTAATTTATTTACATGGAACATATTGCAAACTTTGAATCCTCAGAGCGTGGAAAATTAATTTTAGACTGGTAACCCTTAAAAGAATAAATTTCTCGTTCTCTGTGTTTATCCAATACCGTTATCTATATATGTAAAAGAGGAAAGTATGTGTCTGTTTGTTCGCTATAAGCGTCCAGACCGTTCGACGGATCAGGACCAAATTTGGCACACTGACTAAATAGGACAATAGAAAACTAATGCCGTTAAAATGAAATTAAACGGATTAATAGTTTTTGAGTTATTTTATGTTTTGTAAGGTTTTTGGCCATTTGTCTCGCATTTTACGTTATCACGAGCTAAATTTTCGTCCGAACACTATATTTTTTATATCATCGTAAACTACAGAGTTTTCTTTTTCAAATACAATTTGTTACAAAATCGTACTTTCATTTGTCGATTTTTGGGAATTTTTTAAAAGAAATCCTGTTTCGAAGAAAATGTAGTACTTTTAAAAATATGCTATTTTTAAACTGTCGCATCGAAAAACCTAATGGGCAAAAATTTTCCATCTTTTTACCGCTGATTAAACATTTATTTCTCCCTCTTTTAAATTTTGAACCATGCAGAAATGTTTATTAGATTTTTTTTTTTCCTAAAAAGATCACAGGTTAAAATTCTCTCTGGACTGCAAGTTCCGCAAATGAACGTAGCTATCATCCCCCCACTGGTTTTCAAGGTCGCTACGGCTCGCTTGGTGAAAGAGAGAGGGGGGAGAAGTGGAGATTGAAAGAGAGAGATGGGACGGCGACCGTGGTAATCTAATCCACCAACCCCCCCACCCCCTTCGCGCTGCCACTACGTGAAATCAGGCAGACTGGTTATTATATTGATGACTGAAAACTGTTTGTTTTTTTCCGTTGGTGCGTATGTATTAGTGACGACTACATATTAGGTAGAATGGGAGAAGCCTAGCCACGTCAAATTCTCGGTAACTGGGATCGTTGGCAAGATCTGTGTTCATTTTATTTTTTCTCTTTGCAGCGGGAAATCCCATGTCTTTTTTTATCACTGCAGCGGGAGGATTCTCATTCCAGCCTACCCACGCCCAATTTTCGGTAACCTCTGTACGCCAACAGATGCCACGTTCATTTCTTTTTCGTTGCAGTGGGAAGTCCCATATCCTTTTTTTTTATCGCTGCAGCGGGAGGATTCACATTCTTTCCCTTTACAATTTTTTTACCGACGACTGGGCTCTATTTGTTTTTAGTAGTTGCGTAGGTATTAGCGATAAATGACTGTTAGAACACAGTCAGGTAGAAGAGGAGAAGTTTAGCCACGTCCAATTCCCGGTAGTCTCTACGCCATCAGGTGCTTTGTTCTTTTTCTTTCTATTTTGCAGCGGGAGGATTCACATTCCTTCCCTTTACAATCTATATTTAAGGTAGATGGCATTTCTCTTTCATCGCACGGGCCAAGCTGCTAGTGTTGTATAAAAGGAATATTTATATTTTAGTTTACCAGCAAGTTTGGGAGGTATTTATGATTTCGGTTTGTTTGTCCGTTCTGTTTTCACCCGTCCAGTGTTCTAACTGCTGTAAATATACACCGATTTGTGCGAAATTTCTGTTTTTTCTATCTACAGTAACATGTACCTTGTTGAAAATGGCGTAAGTAGCATTTATAGTTCTTTTACAGGAGAAAAAAAATCCTATGAATCGCATTCTATGGGCAGTCATTCTTGAAAACGTATTTTAGAGATATTCAGTTTTTTGAAAGAAAACAAAATTGGCATACATATCATTAAGGCTTTCAAAATAATGCTCTCGATTGGGAATAAGTGTCTGTATTATTAATAGTTCTTCTATAGGAGCACTCAAAAGAATTCCAATACATTACAGTCTGTGGCATTTGAGAGACACTAATACATTTTTAGAACAAGACAATGAGTACAAAATTTTTATATTCTTCAGTTAAACGTTGGAAAAAAAAATAAAGATTTTTTTACACGGTCTCATGAAATAGCATTTATAGTGATAATACAACATTATCTGATCTCCAAATTCTCTCCGGTTTTAAGGAAAATATATCGCCAAATTTTTCGTAAAAACATATTTGTGCTGGAAAGTGTTAGATAAATCATGCCGAACGCATAGATTATAATTCTTGTTTAAATTTGCAGGGGGCGCCACTTACCCTATGGCCGCTCCTGTTTGTAACTATCTTAATTTTGAATTCCATCCAGAATCTGAGCGATTTCAATGCCAAGGAAACCTGCGAGGAACAGGATTCTCTCCGAAGAAGATTTATTAAGATGGCGAACCAACTGTTCGCAACCCTTTGCGGACGACCGCCGAGTTTCGCGGAAGTTACACTGGGGACGAAAAGCACCGCTGCGCGAATGACCCTGGAGGACGGGAGATTTTTGACGCTAAGCCTAATCTACATGAAAGACTTAGAATCGCATTGCGCTCCACACTAATTTTACTTCTGCATGATCAGGAACTTTCAAAAGCATTGCATATATATTTTGCTGATAACTATAGGTAATTTTAACATTAGAATTGAAAGATAATGAATAAAAATTAGCACTTACCTTGAAAAAAAAATTATACCTTTCGACAATTACTTTAGAAATTTAATTGAACTTTTATTTTTAAAACGTAATAAAAACTAATAATTTCAAAATAAGATTCAGAAAGACATATATATACAATTAAAAAATGGGATATTTACATATTATTTTAAAAGCATTTTTGTGTGTGATATACTTCAAAGCAAGGATCAATGCATAATCCAACATCGCATTCTCTACATTCATAATAACTCTCCACACGTTTCCTTTTCTCTTTCGTTGTTTGAGAACAAACAACGCACCTCCTTCGTTTGTCTTTTTTCCCAGTTTTAGAACATAATTTAGGAAAATGCCTCCCAGATAAGCGGAATGCAGATAATCCTTTCACCTCGCTTAACTCTAACTTTTTAACACCAAACCCATGAAAATACTATTATAGAACAAATATTCCCCCATCCCTCTGAAAAATAAATAAAAAGTAAAAACACAAGCCGCCGATTACAAAAGAGAGTGGTAGTCTAACGCGACAGCAATCCACTGCACGTGCATTTGTTTACATTACCGAAAAACACTTGTTCACCCTTCTCCCCAAACCAAAACAAAAAAAAAAAGAAGTATTTCTGAAGGTCAGTGCTTGGAAAAACCGTTAAAGACCGTTATTGGAAAGTAGCGCCATCTTTTATTCAAAATACAAAACGTTCCATTTAAAAACACGGATACGTGGCAGCCGTCTTCTGCAGAAAATTGACTATCGCCACGTACACGCGTTCGCCGTCCTTTGCGGTACATTTCAGCTGAACACGCGTACGTGGCGCTCGTCCGGAAAGGGTTAATGGAATGAGGAGGGAAAACAACACGACGCATGGATTGTGATACTCTTTTAAAATTTATAGCACTTAAGTGCGTATTGAAAATACAGCGGTGTTTCGTGGGTTTTTGAAGCAGTGGCAGCTTGTGACCTGTTTCAGTGGTGGGGCCCGAAAAAAAATAGTATCCATTAAAATCGCGAAAATATATATACATATAGAACAACCTATCCCCAAGTGCACACAGCGTAAGTATTTAAAAAATGACTATACAACTTTTGCGATTTTTTACCTATTGATGTTAAATTAAAAAGTTTACTTTATTACTAAACAAAAAGCCACATTTAATTATTTAATATTTATGCTTATAGCTGCTTATTCATAATTTTTAGATGATTTATTTATTTTAAGATCAATGTCAACATATATAAAAAAGAAATTTGTACATCGCTTTTCGTAAATCAAGAAAACCAAACAGAAAAATATCTGACTGCACTGCAAAAATAGATCACGCGCATAAAAAATGATTTCCTCCTAAGCGGAAAATTTCGCCAATAGCTACCGATTGCCGAAATTTCCCAGTACAGTCGTGGAGATAACCATGCGAGGGCCCGAAGATCTGGGCCCAGAAGACAGCGCCAAGTAAACCGCTTGGAAGCTTGGATAATTCTGCGTCAATATGGCTTTTGTGCTCAATGCCAAATATGTCAACCCGGTGAACGGAGAAAAGACGCCCAATTCAGGGCAAGCCAGCCCAGGCCCATGCATGGTTTAGGTAGGGGGAAAATCGTATAACTATCGGTTTTTTAAATGCTTTTTTTAATGGATAGTATTAAAATAGAGTAAAATGCGTGCATTTTTTTAATGAAGGTAAATTATTGAAAGAACTGTCTGTCATAATAGGAAAATACTTTGGTTTAGACGGTGGTTAGTCGGTGGGGCCAGGCCCCTCTGGCCCTTAATGACGAGCCGCCACTGTTTTGAAGTAAAACTTCTTTAGGCGCAACTAGGGAGTAACTCAGATATTTTTCTGACGAAAGTAACGCTCAGTAAAGGAAATGACGTATATTTTTCCTCCTTGCTTCTTCATTCCGCTATGACTGCAAAAACATTGCAATGTCAAGGACAAAAAGCCTGATAATTTCTACACCGTTTGTACGATCCCCTTGAAAATTTCCATAATCATGTATAAAAATATAGAAAACAATCTGCGCTACTTTAAAAATCTGAAAATCCACCCGTTCCCTCATTTTTAAGCGATTTTTCGCTGTTTTCAGCAACATTTCATATCCGAGAGTCAAAAAAGTTAATCATTTGCGTGACAAAATTAGCTATTGCAAGTGATTTTTACTTCATATTGACGTCACACTTAACAAGCTTTTTCCAGATTTATAAGTTTAATTATTTGCGGAACAGCTATCGGGCGTTCGTTCCTGAGAACGTCGACTGTGCTCCCTGCGCGTCGACATTACTCCCTACCTGTTTTGAAGCAAGATCTTGTCTGATGACCCTGTTCAGTGGATAAGTGGACCGGCTCTTGTCACAGCCACTGTGTGAAGTCTTTCGCTGAACAGGTGGCGATCCGGCTGTCTCTGCTCACTGTTGCTACAGGCGGCGACCCAACCCGTCACCTCCGATAAACAAGGCCTACGCACCGAATACAGAAAGTGGCAATATGGTGCATTCCGTTGCTTTACTCACATGTTTTCAATGGCATTAATACAATATTTAATGGAATTATGAGTAAAAACTTGACATGATTGGTTGCCATGATACATGAATATTGTTTGTCTGTACTTAAATAATATGTAATCTTTTAATATTGCTCATGTGTTTTTGAGTTATAATAATGAGCCAAATGTAAATTTTTAAACAGAATAATACTTCGAGCAAAAACAGCAGAGGAAAACAAAGGTTTAAGAACACTGCCATAGAAAAACGCAATAATAGACCCTACGTGCATTCGATACCAATCGGCAGAAGAAAACACCAGTTTAGGAACACAGTTAAAGAAAAATACCACAACAAAGACATTCTCTCGATTCAAACCCTACGGGAAAATAAGAAAACAGTGAAAGAATAATAGTTCAACACGGACACTTCCTGGATGCTAACCCGATATCCAGACGGAACAACGGTTTAAGAACACGGGTATGTAACACCACAAAGAAACAAACACTGGCTGCAAAGGGTTTAAGATCAAAATAAAAGAATAACAAATGGACACTCCGTGGATTCTAACCCAACCTCAAGACGGAGCAACGGTTTAACACGGGGATGGAACACCACAAAGAAACGGACCCTGGCTGCAATCATTCCCAAACAATAGATAGAACCTGCAGTTTAAAAACACGGATACAGATAAATAATTCGAAACCTACCAGCAGACGAAATCAACGCTTAAGAATACTGTGATAGAAAAACACTAAAAAAAAATTTACACTACCTGCATTCGAACCCAACAATCAGAGGAAAACATCAGTTAAAGAACAGAGTTAAAGTATAATACTAGACTATGGACATTCCTCCCATTCAAAACCAAACTCCGGACGGAACAATGGTATAAGAAAACAGTTAAAGAATAATACTACAACATGGACACTGCCTGGATTCTAAATAATTATCATGAATTACCGATGATTCTTACTAGAGATTTTAATGTTAATTTTCGCTACCAAGAATCTCAGCCGTCAGTTGATTTTTAAAAAGAAAAATTGGATCTAACTATGAATACTTCTCGACTTCAATCAACAACGCGTTTCGGTACAACGATAGATGCTGTATTTTCAAGAAAGTTAGCAAATTTAGAGAGTAAAATTTATGTTTCACAGTATAGTTAACACAAACCTATAATTTCATACATAAAATATTATGATGACATTCAAGTTCCTATTTCCAATGAATAATATGAATATAACATTTATATAATCTTTGTAAAGTACATGAATAATAAATATAATTAAATTATAATATGATATTTATTTTAAGTTAAAGTTTAATAATTTCAGCGATATTTACCGTAAACGTCAAAGAAGTTTTACTTCAATCGCGCGTAAAGATTACACGCACACACTTTTTTTTTTTTAATCGTGATAAACTTGAAGTGTTAAAAATACTTTATAAATACGAATGTTTTTGGAGATAAATGAGAATGATTTTTGTCTAGTCTACATATTAATATGACATGCTTTTTTTTTTTTTTTTTTTTTTTTACTGTATCTACTAAATTAAGTGAACGGTTAGATGTAAAAATTTGGTTGAGTTCTCTATTAAAAAAAAAAAAAAAAAAAAAAAAAAAAAAAAAAAAAAAAAGTCTTGGGCTGTAGATGTGTTATCAAAGGAAAAAAGTCGAACAGTTCAGGCGTGGCGGAACGGTGAATGTGCAATTTTTCGCCATAGAAATAACAGTGTGGTTAAACTACATTGTTGGCAGTTATAAACGCCCTCTTTCATTTGGCACTTTATTGCTTAATTTTCCAGTCTTCCATCTGATTGGGGATGTTTGCCATCGAGGGCAGCATGAGAAAATGTGAATAAAGCAGGGAGTATGAATACCATTTCACGCATTAATTATTCGTCCCTCGCATAGGTCACGTCACTCCTTTCTTCGAATTCCGACTATTTTTAGCTTTTTTACAGGGCTTCAAACAATATTTCTTATATTACGGCCCCGTTAAGTTTGGCGCCAAAAAATAAGTCCTCAAAAACAGCCTAGCTTGGACAATACCTACCAATTTTGGCAAGAAACTGGAAAATGCCAGAATTTATTTACCTACAACAAAGGAGAAGTATAGTTAGAATATGCCTGGCGAAAATTGTAAAATAGTTTTGGCAGGCGATTTTTATATAAATTTCAAGTCCAAGAAAGTGTTCTATGGAACAAGGAAGGTAAATACCCTCACGGATTATGGTACACTTTCCAAACGGTAATTATAAAGGTGAAGTGTAGTTAGAATATAAACCCAGTGGTGTAATGATTAGTGCATTGTGTTGCCGTTTCACAGGTCTGGGGTTGATTATCGGGCTGTGCAAGGTTGACTCAGCCTATCATGCTTTGAGTGGGTCGATAAAATCAGTACCAAACTTGCTTGGGGTTTAAAAGGGTGTCTACCAGGTTTCATAAACTGAATTTCATGACCTTAATTAACTGTAAAAATTATTGTTGCATATGTCATTGTAATGTAGAATTTCGTATAATTAACAAATACAGGGTGGCCATAATTAAACTGCAAGTGTTCAAGGGGTGCTGGAGAGAAAACTACCAGGAATATTTCAGTGAAACTTGGTATCTACACGTTTCAGAACATGCGCAAGTCAAATATGCAATTAAAAAAATCGCCATTTTCACCCGATAGATGGCTCTATATCGTGTTTTAATGCTTATGGACGTCATATATGGAAATTTTAAGCCCTTCGAACAGTGTAAAAACAAGACCACATTGAGTAATGGTCAATCATGACTCTGAACAAGAAGGAATGTGCATTGTTAGTGAAGATATTCTATCAGAATGGTAGCAATTATTCAGCTACTCTGAAAGAATACTGGCGTATGAAACTATTAAGAAGAGGTCCAATGAGTGTCAATGAGAATAAATAATGGTTTAGTTGTTTTCCAAAGCGTCTTTATGAATTGTTTAATTTGTGATCTTAATTTACATTAATTTTTGATTACATGTTACTGTAAAAATTTAATTACTGAAGCGAATCGTATGGGATTTTGATAAACTGTAAATGATGTCTTATATTGTTTATATGCCTCTAAGAATTTCACTATGCTCTGTCTATCAGTTTTGGAAGTTGTATATGCCACCGGTGAGCTTTGAAATACGGTACAGTGCCATCTATCGGGTGAAAATGACGATTTTTTATTTTTGCATATTTGACTTGCGCATGTTCTAAAACGAGTAGATACCAAATTTCACTGGAATATTCTTGGTAGTTTTCTCTCCAGCACCCTTTGAACACTTGCAGTTTAATTATGGCCGCACCCTGTACATATAGTAATGCTACTCAGCTTGAACGCTTTGTTTATCTCCTCAGAAAGCTCAAATCTGGCATCGTGAAGGAATTGGGTTTTTCTCGAGTTACTCAAAGGTGGCAGTCTGAATGCCCCCCAAAACAAACTACGACAAGTTCTGTTTCGTTCATGATCGTCCCGCTTGTGGTTATGACAAAGACTTACAAATTTCCGGTGATATCATAAGACCCTTTCAAGCGTTCATTTGATATCAAATGGCCTGCAAAAGGGATTTTTTTTAAAACGGAAATATTCATGACTGAAAGGTAAAATTCATGACTTTAGTGACCATTTTCTGAAATCATGACTTTTTCGTAACTTTCATGATTTTCATGACCGGTAGACACCCTGTTTAAACACTGGTGGCTTCGTGTCAGACTAACCACCTGGCCAAAGCATGTGCTTCTGCTCCGCAGAACCTGTGGTCACGAAGGTGTGATTGAGCAACACATGCTTTGGTGGCCCCACAGTGTTTAACTTTTGCTGTTAGAATCTACCTGACGTTGACGAAGATTGTTAAACAGCTTTAGTATGCGATTTTAATATAGATTTCAATTCTGAAAAGTGTTTTAGAGAACGAGAAAGACAAACACGACACACTCATGATTATGATGCACATTCAAAACATTATTAGAATAGAATATACTTCAAGAAGACTAAAACAATTTTAGTAGGCGATTTCAATATAGATTCCAATTCTAAAAAAGTGTTTTATGGAACGAGAAACACAAACACGGAACGTTCATGAATAATGATATGCATTCCAACTTAATGAAATAAGCAAAACAGGGACGGCGCATGGAGTTTGACACGCTTTTAATATAGAGCACTTTAGTGCGATTTAAATTATGAAAGTGTTTGATTTTTTTTTTCATATTTTTCTCCATAGAAATACATTGTGGTTTATTTACCACATTGATGGCAGTTATAAACTCTTCTTTATTTTGGCGCTTTATCTCTTATTTATTTTTTTTTCGGTTTTTCTGATATTGGATCTTTACCATCGAGGGTAGCGCAATAAAATGTAAATAAAGCAGGGAGTACGCGCACACCATTTGGCGGATTAGCTTTTTCGTCTCTCGCAGACGATTTCGACGTTTTTTTACTATTTTCACTTCGTACTGTTGTCGTTTGCCATCCTGAATCCCCATTTCCTCATGGAATGTTGTATGTCATGCTTTCAAAAGGTTAGATCGAAGAAGGCCGATGGCTGGGCACAAAATATCATCTTCAATGAAATATTCAATTAGAATTTGTAACTGTATTCGTGCTCATTCGTCATTTTATATGCACTTTCTTTTTTATTTAATACAAATAATTAAAAACAAATTTTAAAGATTTTAATCATTTCATCACCAAGTAAGCTAAAATTGGCGTGAAACTTTTTGTTTATATTTTGTCACACAGCGCTCTTCAATTTTTCCTGTCCGTTTTGTCTAAGACCTTGGTGACCATTCCTGATAATTCCCAATTATTTTTGTAATATTACGGCCAATAAAATGACCGTCGAATTCGGTGATTCCAGCTAGTTTTATCTAAACTGATAAGTACTGCGTTATGAAATTATCGATAATTTAGTGTTTTAGGGGGTCATCCATTTATTACGTCATGCTTCTAGAGAAGAAATTTCAACGAGTGATTGAGAACGGCAAACTAATGGTGTAGGTTAACTTTCACTAGAAACGGGGAAGCATACATTATAAGAAAATTTTAGCTAAAATAGGATTTCCATGAGTCAAATGCAGATGCCGAATGACCACTAACATAAATAAATGTCAGTTGAAAAGTAATTTTACCTTCTCACTTTTGTGATATCGCCTTCCTTAATGTTTAGTGACGAATGGTAAAATTTTTAACTGACCATATCTCGGTAACTATTCCACTCAGAAACATGGGATTTTTTATTTTCCTTCTTAGGCACACAGTAACATTTTTAAAAACATAAATGATAGGAAATGAGGGACCGTATAAAAATTAAATTTCGTATTTTAATATGTATATAGCTCTTAGTAAAAAAAAGTGCCCTGTTTGGAAGTTACTCTTTATTTGACGAACTTTTCTAATTGAAAGTGTATTTCGATCACTTACGGTTTAGAAGATAATTGCTTTAACATCTATTTTGAATCACTCGGTATAAATAACCATCGCCTGCTTCAAGGTGCAATTGCATTTGCTGTATTATCAAACATAACAGATACGTTCACGTCTCTAGAAAATAAACTTTTTTTTCCAAAGCACAGCATTGAATAAATAAGAAGGAATTCAGGCTTGACGGTAAGATCTTTCCATGTTAGACCAACCGAAAGAGGAGGGAGGGAAGGGGGGCTGCAAAGGGTTTCCGTTCGTCGCAGGGTTGCCAGATTTGGCTAATATTAGCCAATTTGGCTATTTTTGATCACGCTTGGCTAGAAAATTTATAAAGAAAATAGCCAACCTGAATTTGGCTAATTCTTGGCTATTTTTATTGAGGTTTCTAGAAACTGGCCAATATTAACTAATTTTTTTTAAAGCATATTTGACTCGGTACGTTTTTTGATGAAACTGTCTAACTTTTTTAGCCTTAGCAGGAAGGAAAATTCAGTTACCTCAACCAACTCTGGCACTACTGAGATTGAGAAAGGGACGTGTGGTCAGAGCTTTTCAAAGGATGGTGATCGTAATGTAGCGGGATGCAAGGAAGCGATGAACGCAAGTAGACTGGGAACCATACGCGTTCCAATTCTTTGTTTTTAAAGAAGGGAGAGTAGCCTACAGCAAAGCCTTTATATGTACACAATCACTTGAGCGGCACTGCATTACTTAGCCAGTAGCGTAGCCAGGATTTTATTTCGAACTGGGATGAGTAATAAATTTTAAGCTAAGTATGAGTTTACTTACTTATTCAAGAACAATAAGTTAATTTAGTTCACCAAAAAAAGAAAGGGGCCAGAGTGGCGTAGCCAAGATTTCTTTTCGTGGAAGGGGGTTCAAAATTTTCTCATCTATGTATCAAATACATTAAAATAAGTGAAAAAATGCCCTTACCCGTGTTTGTCTCCAGAAGTCGATCCAGGTATGATTTCTAGGGTCCCATTTTTGTGAAAGTAGCTTATTTTTGTGAATTTCAATACGTAATTTTGTGAATTTCAACACTTATTTTTGTGAATTTTCATACTAATTTTTAATGAAAGTCACTTTTTTTTTGTTAAAATATTTGATAAAACACATTAAAATGTAGGGTAAAATGCCAATGAAGGGCCGTTTTAATCGATTATATTTTTGTGAAAGGGCCTTTTCAATCAATTATATTTTTGTGAAGGGGTTGCAAAATGGACCCAATTTTTGTCTACATTGACCCCTGTTCTGTCTAGTTTCGGGAGAGAGCAGAGCCCGATTATGACAAACCGGGGCCTGGGGCAGAAGACTGAATGGGGGTCCCCTACATGTTGTTACTGTATCTGACAACTACTTTACGTACTCGTATTTTTTCTGTGTTCGCATATGAATCTTTGTCATAATTAAATGTATCCAACACGAAGTATACCAATATTACAATAATGAGAATGCTTATAAACATTATAATCATATGAAACATCAGCATTATGAAATAAGCTTTATTAAAAATAAAGACTGAAAAAATAGTACTAAAAGCCTGACTTTTCATTATATTAATAATCATAATCGGCAAATTTCTATTTATGGGTGCCCCATTCTCGCTGGGTAGTCACTTAAAAAACTTTAGTGGGTCCTGCAACTTACCACGTAATCACTTAAAATCTAGCAGCCATCCTAGTTACCACTTCTTTTTGCAGAAATCGTTAATTTGCTGTGAAATTTTTTCTATGGAGAGGGGGAATTAAGGGGAAAAAAAACAATTTTTGTAATTTGTGTGTAAATTCATAACTGAAAAAAATAGGCATTTACTACATTGGAAAAAAAAACCTTAAACTAAATTCATATACTGCAATAATTTAGGGGCCCCTTTTAATCGGGGCCATGAGGTATATGCCCCTCTTGCCTCTGCAATAATCAGTGCCTGGGTGGGAGCGCCTCTTGGTAACGCCACTGGGATGGGCTGCAGTTCCCCACCTTCAGAATAAAATCCTGTCTATGTTACTAAGATAATTCTTCAGTCCATTCGTATTTATTGTACAGTATGAGGGATTGTTCATTAAATTATTAGGTACTTATTTTGTTCATTTGCCTTATGACCGATATTGTTTTTCTTTGAGGGCTGAACATGTACGGATTCAAGAACAGAAAATAGAAGTTTCTCTTTGAATTTTTAAACAAATGTTTAAAAGATTTTGTGAGAATGTCGCCCCTCCCTTTTATGTAAGAAAACGTGTCCATACTCTATTTCAATTTCAAATAATGCTTTTAAAGTCTAATTAAAAATCCAAAAGATGGTGCTGCAATCGCTGGTTTGGCTATTTTTGGCTAATTTTCAGAAGCCATTTGGCTATTTTCATAAATTTTGATCTGGTTACCCTGGTTCGTCGATTCATTTTGAGAAAAACAAGAAGTCATTGCACTCGGAAGGGATTTCAGGTATCTGTTCTTTTTCTGATGCGTTAACTTTACGCACAAACAGTGCCATCTGAAACGAAGGTACAAGTCTTATTTCTGTTTTTCTGTAATTTTTGTTTTAACGCCAACATTTTTTTTTTTTTTTTTGTGTGTGTGTGTGTGTGCTTTTAATATTAAAAGCGATGTTTAGGATTGAAATTTCTAGATTTAAGAATATCCATCCAATGCACCACTCTTTGTTGAGTGAAGAATGTACATGATAACGGAAGTCGCGCTGGCTTCTTGAATTTGTGGGTTTAAGGAGCTCATAGCAGATTAACAAGGTCGCTTGCTGAATTTTCTGGGTCCTTTTTACTTTCTTCTATGAAGTAAAGTATTGCAATTGAGAAAACATTTTGTACTCGGATAAGTCGATTTTCATCCTAAGTTTCTTTTGACGAGTTCGGCAAGATATCTGCGCACACGACCCATTTTAACCATTCCCGAATTCTAGGGATCGACCGATACCAAATTTTCATCGATAGCCGATACCGATAGTTTACAGTTATGGTATCTATCGGCCGATACCGATACTTTACATGATTTAATGCCATTCAAATCTACATCTGTGGGCAGATTTTGCAAACGAGAGTGGAGTTCTCGCTAAAATGAATAACACCATGATGAGCCCATAGATAAAAATTTGAACGCAGTAGAAAGCATTAAAAAGAAAAAGCAGTGAATACGTTGAAGTGGGTGTACAGTATTTATAGTCCTACTTTTCTATTAAAACGTGCCGACCAATGGCCGAATGTATAAAACGCTGAAATGTTCAGACGGAAATGTCTGAAGTGTGCAGGTTCGGGATTCTTTGTCCTCGCGTGGCTATCGATCTAACGGTCTTGAGTGGTTTTCTCCAGATGTATCTTGAATATACGTTAGAACACCTCTAAAAGTTTTCCTACCAGTGTGTTTGGAGAATTTACCTGTTCTAGGTTGTCAGATTATCTCTAGAAATTGCAGTACGTCATGTTTTTGAATTAGCCGGGTATAATTAAATTATAATTTTACTCTGAGCACAAGAATTTTTCAATAAGTAAAATTTATTTTTAACATCAAACAAAACAAAAAAAAAAAAAAAAACCTCATTACGCACAAAAGCTAAAACTCCAAATTGTTTCATGAATAGGATTAATACATAGGATTACGCACATATTGTGATGAATCAGAGCGAATTTGGTGTCAAAAGATCGCTATCGTAAAAGAAGTCTTTTTTATGAAAAAATCATGAAGTACATAAATTGAATACTGATTGCACTATCGCATGTGTAATAATATTCTAGGCTAGTTGTAAAATTAATGTTAATTCAAGAAATGAAACGATGACGATTACAAGAAATGTCTCAAATAAATTACTTTTCTTAAGTCGGGACAGATCAAAGAGAAAATTAAAGCAACAAAAAATAACTCATTTTATCGTTAGATGTTTGAGATCAAATTTTCTAAAAATTTCAAATCCTACCAAATCTTTATTAGTTTCGGAAAAAATAATTGCCCCCCCCAAAAAAAAAGGGGGGGGAATAAATAAATAAGAGTGTTTTTTTAGTGCAGAGGTTTGCCATAAATATAAAAACTCGCACCGAGAATTTCTCTGTAAAAAATTAGAGAATTCAAATTTTTACTTTACACACGGCTATCTAAAACCTAGAAAATAATAATTTCAATAGTTCTTAATATTGCAGAATTTTAAAACAGACAAAAAAGTATAAACCAACTTTTTTTAGGCCGCATATTGATTATAATTACATACAAATTCATAAATTCATGCGAACAATCCTAAAAGTTTTCAATTATGATTTTTTTAATATCTATGAAAAAACTTGTAAAATATTTTTTTAAAAAAAACGAGAGCCGCATGCACAGATAATAAATGAGTTTAGAAAGAATATATATAGCTGCTGTTAAAAAAATAATAATAAGAAGAAGAAGAAGAAAGAAAGAAAGAAAAGAAAAATCTGATTTTTGACCGTAAATTGTCTTTTAAAGGTAGGCAGTGATTTTAGTAGAAATAAGAAAACTAAATAATAAGAAACTATTAAAAATATAAGACTTAGTTGATCAGTTTGCGATTGCCAGCCTCCAAATCTTCATAAAAAAAAAAGCATATCCGTAAACAGTGGCGTAACTACATCGTTGTGGCCCGCAACGAGTTCATTGCTTGTGCCCCCCTTTATTACTACCCCCTTTACTTTATTTATTTTAAGTTACAAAACAGAGCTATTACTTTTTCTCATTGATACCTTAAATTTGATACATATTTTTCTATGTTATTTAATTTATGTACTTCGGTCGGTAACTTAAATTAATTGAATACAATTAAAATTTTTAATATATATCTATTTTTTCTTTCCGAACATGTACCATATAAGGAAAGTATTGTACTCATGAAAAAATTCGACTTTGAGATTTTGGTGTATTTACACGTTTTGAGGTCTTCCGAATTCATTTATGCTATTTTTACGAGATGTATGTATGTATGTGTGTGTGTGTATGTGAGTGAACACGATAGCTCCTAAACGGGGCATTCGATTGAGCTCAAATTGGGTATATATGTTATAAACCACCGTCGTAAGACCGGTATTGATTTTGGTGTGTATAGGACTCGTAGTTTTTCTACAGGGCTACGATAAAGATTTCTTTTACATTATAGCCTATGTGGGAGGGGGGGGGGAATTCTTGAAGGTGCGCTAGCGTTTAAACGGCGCATTCGATTGAGCTTCAATTTGGTCAATATGTTTGAAATATTCATCGATTAAAATTTATTTAAATGCTTGGTAATGATCTTAATCGTAAGTGTTCGGAAAGTCGAGTGGAGTCACTCTAGATTTTTCAGTTATTGTAATGAGCTTGCAACAGTCTCCGTGTTGGGGGGGGGGGGTATTAATTAATTAAAATATTAAAAAGTAACGTCTGGAATGAATTTTATTCCCATAGGTTTCAGATACAAAGCAACTGGTTCTTGCACACATTTCGCATACTACTGCCACTGAATGTGATCCACATCAACGTCATATTAAGAGTCCAACACCCGACAAGATATATAGACAAGGCCGTACCCAGGAGGTCCGCCCCCCCCCCCCGAAATTTTTTTCTGAGGTCCTATATATAGAGATTATTTTTCGAGTAAATAAAATCTACCTCCACAGAAAATCGAACCCTGGACCACTAGGCTGTATTAACGCTGAACCCACTCCACCACACAGGTAGTTGAAAAAATTATTTAACTTTTGTTTGAAAAAGTATTAGGGGGAGCTATAGCCAATTCTTTGTTGCCTGGGGGCTTCCACACTTCTAAATGCAGCACAAATAGACACAGTTCTCATTTCTAGTAGACTTTGATGCTATTCGATTATAAAATAAACTTTTACAAACATTTTGTTACCATTTTTTGTTATTTTAATGTATTAATAGTAATGTGTTGCATAATACAGCCGATTTCGTATGTCTTACTCATTGTTCCACTGTACCCCAATCCCTGTCCCAGTGTGCCCTACAAAGAGTGAACTTGAGTACGTTTTGAAAATTTTTCCAAAGAATGAAATAAGGATAAATTCTGAAAAAAAATTATAATGAAAGCTTAGAGTTGTCAAAATATAGTTCTGCATTTAATTTTTAGTTTCTCTCTATTCTAAAAAAAAAGTAAAGGCCGCTGTCAATAGCTTGTTTGGCAATCTTCTCCTAAACAGTGGGGATTTGAATTTCGAGAAACATGGCCTCACCATGGCACAGTGGTTATGGCACTGGAAATGGTAGACGGGCGATGTGTGAAGGTCCCGAGTTCGGGTCCCATCGCGCGCCCGTCGACCTAACCGTTCGGAGTTTTCCGTGGTTTTCTCCGAAACTTAGCGTAAATACGGGTTAGGACCCCTTAGAAAGACCCCCACGGAGGGCGCCCCACCCATCGGCCTAGAGCCCCCGCGTAGCTAATCGGCCGTAATCCCACAAACAAACAAACATTTCGAGAAACATGTCCACCGATTTGGAAAATTCCGAAGAACCTGATAAGCTGACTTAAATTTCGAAAATCGAATTATTTTAGAAGATATTAATAAAAACTGAAAAAATAAAACACAATGGTTGCCAGATTCGGCATAAAATCATTCATTCCTTTGCAACAAAGCAATTCCAAGTATGTAGAATCGTATGAAATTGACAAATATGAAATAGAATGACACCCTTTTTACGCCAAATTAAATAGAAAATTTAACACATTTGAATGTGTTACACAAATGTGTGTAACATATTTGAATTATTTGAAATAAATAACTCAAAGTGTGTTACACAAAGTTGACAATTTTCAAATAGTAAGTTCGTTTAGATAACAGGAGTTTAGAATTAGCGATTATTCGTTTTTCCAAAATAGAATAACTAATTGTAACTGATTTTAAAAGCGCCATCTTGGCATTAGGTACGATCTGACAAAATGGTATCTTTCCAAGCAGGATGAATCTAAACCGCGAATTCAAAAATGTTAGAACCCAATATCTTGAAAATGAAAAAACAATTAAAATGCAGATTATTTTAAAGCCGGTTCGGTCTGGAGTATTGGCTACCAGTAGAAATATTGGGTGGCGTCAACTGTGCCATTATAGCAGTTATAGTTAAGGTGACCATATGGCCTCGAAATTCGAGGACAGTCCCCAAATATGGATCTTTTTTTCATTTTGTCCCCAAATTTAAAGATGTGTACTTTTTTCCCCTGAAAGTTTCCGTTTAGTTTATTTCTTTCAGAAAAAACTGAAGAAATAAGAAAAATAAACCAACTAAAAGCGCCATCTACTCAGAGAAACAATGAAATTCGATTTCTGAAAACGTTTGTTGTCACTGTGTGTGTAACGTGTACAGACATTCAATAAAGTATCCGACTATGAGCCAAATTTCCCATTTCAGTTTTGTTAATGATTAATCACTTTTCATGAAGAACCATGCTTTATATATGAAATTGACGTACGAAAATTTTCTTGCACTCGAATACTTTTTTTAGAGGGTGTACAAAGTTTCATGAAAAATTATCACAAAATTAGCCAATGTAAAAAAGCAATGTCTTCTGAAAAATACTATTCCAAAAGTTAAAATTTGAATAAATTGCAATATTTCAACATGATGTTCCTTTCACATTTCTGGTTTAAATAAATATTTATAAATGAATGAAATACTTCCATTAATTTATTAGAAATAAGAATACACAATTGATATAAAGAGCTATTAGAGTTCATTTTTAAGTCTCAAAGTCAGTCAAGATTTAAAGTATGGGTATACATGTTGTGTCCTCGAATAAGTCCCCAAAAATATTTTCTAGTGCCCCCAAGTTTTCCTTGGATTCGAGGACAATGCTTGATTTGACCCCAAAATACTATTTAGAAATATGGTCGCCTTAGTTATAGTACACTTTGGATATTTGCCAGCGCGGCGAAATGAGATAATTCGTGGTGCTAAATACGCCAATCTGCAAAGGATTATGTAATATATGGATAACGGTTTTCCGGGAACCTTAAATGATCAGTAATTATATGAGCATGTGTAAATCGGCAAATAATGAAACGTCGCCAGTAGTGGCAAGCTATCCTAGCTGTTCCATAGTTTTTATCAAAGAAAACATACGAAGTATTATTTTCTTACAGTTAAATATTAACTATGCATATACGCAAGTCGCCAAATTATGAAAATTCACCAATAATTGGCTAATACGCATGGGTTTCACATAATTAAAAATAGTGCGAAGTTTAAATTTTTATGTTCCAAGCAACATGCAAGAACCAAGCAATGTGTAGCTCGGTAATATTCAATCTGATCCAACCTCTGGGTTTTGTTTATTGAAATTATGCCTTACGAATAAGCCTTATTAGGGGCCGAATGCCTCATACGAAAAGCGAACGTAGCGAGTCTAGGGGCCTTGGCCCTAGTTAATTAAAAGAAAGGAAATTGCTTTAAAACAAGTAAAAATTGTCCCACGCCCTCTCCCCTAAGTCTACGCAGGCAATGTTTTAAAATTGCACTTCAGAGTCGTTTATCTATTTTTAAGGCAATAAAATTTTATTTGAAGTTTACAAAACATGCACATCGTCGAAAATAGTGTATATAACATTTATAAACTTTTACAGGGTCATACAGAAAAACTTTCATAGATATAGCTTTAAAAGAAACATTACTATACCATACGGCGAGCATGCTCCAAAACATGCGAAATATTGTATCGTGGCATCAATTTAAGTCCGTAAAACTGGAGAGCTCGGTCATATCTTTTATATTTGGCTTGAAGTTGCCAAATCATAATGTCATCTAAAGGAAATTCGTGCATACATATTTAAACTTTTATCTGTTTCCCGTTTTTCTTTTAAATATATCCCCATTTGTTATTTTTAAATACAGAAGTTTTTAAATTTGGACTTCCAATTTACAAATTTCAATTATCAAAGACGAAATTAGACCTTCAAATAACAATAAATCAGTATTCGAACGAAAATGTTTTCAAGATTTTATTAAAAATGTTTAAAAGACTAGCATCTTTTCAATGAGCAATTTGTCAGTAAATGTACAAGCTAGGTACAACCTGGTTTACGTTATAATTTAATTTGTACAGATCTTATCACAGATCTACATGACATCTCTGATAGCTGAGAGCCAAAAGCAAAAAGAAATAGAAATACGTATTATTAAAAGAGTTACTAATTAAACAGGGCCGGCCCAGGGGGGGTGCGAATGTAGGCGATCGCCTAAGGCCCCCGCTCCTGGGCCATTTTATTGCTATCTCATAAGACATGATAGAGAAGAGGCCCCGCTCTTAAGCTTCGCCTGGGGCCCCGCACGCCACTCGGGCCGTCTCTGAATTAAAACATAAGTGATAAAAATATTCAAAAGCAAAGGCGACGGAATTATTATAATTATTATTATTAGTGTATGAAATCATGGACTGAGATTGAGCACCAAGTCATTTTCTTTTCCCTTTAGATTTTTTTGGTCAATTGATTGCATAATTTTGTTCAGAGCAGATTTATAACAATTGGAATACTATAATGAAAACTTTTGACGCCACTCGGGCCGTCTCTGAATTAAAACATAAGTGATAAAAATATTCAAAAGGAAAGACGACGGAATTATTATAATTATTACTATTAGTGTATGAAATCATGGACTGAGATTGAGCACCAAGTCATTTTCTTTTCCCTTTAGATTTTTTAGGTCAATTGATTGCATAATTTTGTTCAGAGCAGATTTATAACAATTGGAATACTATAATGAAAACTGACGATTAATTGAACCAAAAAAAAAAAAAAAAATTAAGAGTCTTTTTATCCCTAAAAAATATGTAACTCTCAGGCCGTACTCTCTCACTTTCGCAACCGACATATAGGAATGCTTGAGAGTGCTTCTTATGGAACCATCCAATGGGCTTACGAGATTCTTAGGACATTAGAGGCAGGGAATGAAAACTTTTTATTCCGATGAAAAATGACCGTAACGGCAGAAACAGCGGCTTCAGGTAGAGTATTTAACGGCGATAAGTGCAGTAAGGAAAATAAAGGTCTTGTGGAAACGCGGCCTTACGGTACCCACGAAACTTGTATTTTTCATTTTAAGTTTTTTAGCTAATGAAAGCGATTAAAAGTAGTTGTCCGCACTGTCACATTCCTATCTGTATTTAAATAAGGGCTCAGAAGGCTCATTACTATATTTTCAGGAAGGCTTCCATTTTCACTTCTTGTGTTAACCTTTCCAAGGTATGGTAAAGCATTACACATAAACCTTGAGTCAACATCAGCTAGCATCCAAAATTTTATTCCAAATTTATCTGGTTTATTTGGCTTATATTGAATAAACTTGCACCTAACTTTGGATGGGAATAGTTGTTCATGACCCCCAGATTCAGATACATCCTGTAAAAGTTGTGCGATTTCCTCTGTACTACGATGACGCTGTCTTCGTGAAGCCATTATTGTGTGTTTGGAAGAAGTGACCAAAACACACAAACTCGCTCAACTACTGCAAAGCATTGACTGTTACATTTCACAAAAAGGGTAGCTTGGTAAATAGGTGAAAGTCAGTGAAAGGAAATAAATAAAATGCTTTTGTAACATTTCTCAAGAAAGGGGTGAACGAAAAACAAGAGGGGGGAGGGGGCAAGGACGTACCCAGAGGGGTGGTCCGGACCCCACCCCGAAATTTCAGTTTTTGTTAACAAAATAAGAATGATGAAGTCTTTTTGTGAAAAATTCTGCCTTTTTCACCATTTGGACCCCCTCCGAAAATTTTTTCTGGGTACGTCCTTGCAGGGGGGGGGGGGTAAGGGTCAGAAAGTGACAACTATTTCTTGGCTTAGAAAAATAGTGAATGAAAGGAATGTGTAGGGAATATGTTTCTTCATCATAAGATGCTTTTTGAGTGATAAAGTACAATGAACCAACCCAGTTTCATTAGCAGTCAGTCAATTTGACCGCACGTGGTGCTTCCAGGTATATATAAAAACATTTCCGTTAATTTTATTTTCATTTAATGCATATTTGGTACCAATGTTTTTTAGGAGAATTCACAAAATTATGACTTTCTAAAGTAACGGGTCTTTTAGGAATCCGGGCTATAATGGCGTAAACAGTCAAATGACTGCTCTGGCGCTTCTACTGTTAAATATAATAAAATACAAAAAATAAACATAATTAAATTACAGCGTCAGGGCTCTTTTTTTTTCACGAAAATCATTGATGATTTCGGTATTCATTAGGAAATGCTATGTAAAACTGTGAATGGAGGCACCAGTTACCCACTCCTAAATCCGGCCTGTGTGTATATTCCACACACTACTCAAAAGCCATTAGCTGTAGAATGTTGAAATTTAGTATTTAGGACTGTTGCAGACATCTATTTGAACACTTTTCTTTTGGACTGCAATCGACTGGGGTAATTTATTTAATGGGTCACTACAGTATTTACACTATTTTTTTTTTTTTTTCTGATGAGGTCAGGGTAGGTTCATCATTCAAGTTAAAATATATAGAGGAGAAAAAAAAAAAAAAAAAAAAAGGTTTGGGGAGGGGGAGGTCGAGCCGCCGTTTGCTTCCTTTTGGACCGGCTCTACTGTTTCCCAACCACTGGTCCGAGAGACTTTTCTGCCGGTCCACATATATCAAATTTATTTTTAACTAGCAGCAAATGTCGCACTAAATACTTGAGTAATGATACTTGAATAAGACTTTATTCTAGAAGTGAAACACATGCTTACAGTGTCAGCTATGAATTTAAAAAAAAAAAAAAAAGATGGGTTGACCAACGACCCTAAAGAATGAACAGGGGTGCATCCTTAAGCGTTTTTTACCTGCACTAAGTAAAACTCCCCCTTCTTTATGAATTACGTCTTTTGATGGACATTCATACGTTTTTTGATAGCTGATGAATGGGAGAAATTTTATTTGTAATTTGTATGCTTACTGTCATCGTACAAATTAAAAATAAAACACATACAATAAAAAAATTAGTTTTTCGAAATCAATAATCTTTTGAAGGGAAACATGTGAATAAAAAAAAAAGTACATGTAATTAATGGGTCGTAATTTTTAATATTAAAGTAGTTTTTACTTTTTATGATTATGTAAGCTTAGTTTCAGCTATGAAAATAAATTTAAATAAAACCCTTTTAATGAGTATGCATTTTTTTAATTTGCACATGAATGTCAAATTTTCGGTTATTCAAGAAAAAAGTTTAAAATTAAACTTTTATTCTAAAACAATTGATTTTCAGCCATACATATAATTTTTTTATACATAGTTTTATGTTTTATAAAGAACCATCATCCATCCCCATCCTCTCCATCCAAAAATTCTAATTTGGACATACAAAATTATTAAGTACATACAGGATATATGATTGATCTTAAAAATCTGCCAGGATATTGATATTTTAGAGCTATTTTATATAGATATGTTAAGTTATTAGCTTTAAAACTATTGGTAGAGACTCTATTCTACACTTATGATTATTGATTATATTTCTAAAAACAGAAATGAGCGAACATGATGATATATATATATACCATAAATGCCGGCGTATAACGCGCACCTATAATTTTAAACTTCATTTTTTAATTTTTATGTATATCCTCCGTATAACGCGCACTCTTTACTTTGCAATCACAGACTTGCCCTATGGAATTCAGAAAGTTTTTTAGTTTGGGATATGTTCCGATCGCATTTAACGGATAATACAAAGAAATTAATGAAAGAGTGTAACACAGACATGGTAGTTATTCCAGGCGGATTAATGCCATTAGTTCAACCTTTAGATGTGTATTAATAAACCATTCAAAGGAATTTTAAAACGAATTTGGAATACGTGGATGTTGGAAGGAGATAAAACATTTACAGAAGGAGGTGAAATGCGTCATGCCAGTCTAGAAATAGTGTCTGAGTGGATAATACAAGCATGGGATGAAATTAAACCTGACATAATTAAAAAGTCATTTAAAAAATGTAGTATATCGAACTATCTAGATGGAATGCATGATAACTATTTATTTATGGATCAGAGTAACCGTGATAGTGAAGATGAAATTGAATTTGATCATGTTCCTGAAAATATTAATGGAAGATGAATATGATGAGTTTTTTATGCTGTTCGATAATGAAAATTGAAGTTCATAAGGTATGTCATGTCTATTAAATAAACAACATTCAGGTACATGTAGAAATCTCATTTTTTTATGCTCATCTTTTCCTTATTTTTTAATTTATCATTTATATAACCGGCGTATAACGTGCACCCTTAAATTTCGACCTTATTTTTTGTATGAAAAGTGCGCGTTATACGCCGGAGTTTACGGTATATATATATAATCCTCTCCGCTCCTCTAATAGGGGTCCTTTCTACAGAAAATGAGGTGTTACCTATGACGACTGGAGAGAGTAGTGTAACTTCAATTATAGGTGTTAATTGAAGGTGTGGCTTCATACTCAGAAAAAAATGATTCTGCTGGTTCCCCAGCTTTGAATGAAAAAATCTACCGAATATTAAATATTTCACATATTTTGACTGTTCTTCTTTTTAATGATTGAGGAAATTACACTCAATATTCAGTGAAATTTTTCGCAAATAGGTAGAATGTATAGTTCTTTTTTTTTGGATGTCATAAAGTAAAGAAATTATGTTAGCAATAATTGATCATTCTTTCAAAAAATCACTAAAAATTTAAGCTAAAGAATCAAAACTGATTTCATCTTTCTCAGATTCGAAAGAACTTTCCAATAATGCTACAATAAAGAATGTCCAAACAAAAGTTAGATGGTTATGAGATGATATTAAGGATTGACGCGAGACTGCCTTCTCGCATATTGTCTGACATAAAATGTCTTCATTTGTACCTTATTGTATGAAGTAAAAGATGCACAGTCATCCCTCATTTATCGAGGCCTCGCATTCTGTATGACACCACAATGCCTTCATTTTTTCTAAATTGTGCGAAGTAGAAGACGTGCAGTCGTCCCTCGTTTATCACGGTCTCGCACGGGATGAGACCACGGTGTTTGCGAGACAAGACTTCAATTTAAAACTGCAAGACAAGACCTTAATCATATCTCGTCTCGCGTCCATTCCTAACTGACATGTGTGAAAAAAAAAAACCATGGTAATTTTTGGTAATATATATATAATATTAAAAAAAAAAAAAAAACACTAGGACTCAGTGTCAGGGGTGCAGAATAGCAGAATATGTCTGAACAAGCTTCGGGGAAGCGCTGCGCAAATTTTTGTCCCGAGTGAAAAAAAAAAAAAAAAAAAGATGGTAGAGATGTAGTTGTTATCAAAAGAAGCTAGTGATAGATAATCGCCTAAACTAGAATGAAAATATAATTTGGTTTGGGGGGAATTTTGGACAAAGCAAATTGTGTTCTGGGGAAATATTGGGCTCTAAACTTTTTCTGCACCCCTACCCCTGCTCAGTGTTATCTAAACTACATGTATAAGCACAGTTTCAGCTTGATTGGATAAGAACCATTTGAATAAAAAATATATTTTAAGTCATGTGATAATTGAGCTTTGCATTCTAGAACTACTTACTTAGGAACCTTAAAAGAGAAATAGTCTTTTTTAAGGTGGTTTCTGCAAAATTTAAAAACTTTTTAAGGCTCTTAAACTGCTTTTTTAATTTATGAGCTTTTTAAAGTCTTAGTGGGAACACTGGACCCATTTCATGGAAAATCACCTTCATCCTTCTGAGATTATCTACCGATGTAGTTGAAGCATTTTTAGCTCAATCAGTCTGAGGTATTTAAACAATAAACTGAAGAGCATACTGTATGACACCACAATGCCTTCATTTTTTTCTAAATTGTGCGAAGACATGCAGTCGTCCCTCGTTTATCACAGTCTCGCACGGGACGAAACCTCGGTGGGCAAGAAGAGACTTAAATTTAAAACTGCGAGACAAGACCTCTAAACTTTTTCTGCACCCTACACCAGCTCAGTGTTATCTAAACTACATGCATAATAGTAGGGGAGCCCAATGTGTTTTTGGGGATCTACTCGAGTGCAGCAGATGAACATAGGGGGGGGGGGTACCTTGCATCATGTTGAGTACCTCCACCATATATAAGCCCTTTATGTAGGGTCGTGCGTCTAGGGCAGCTCATTAGATTAGTAAAAAAAAAATTGATCGTCAGAAATATTAAAGCGCGTGAGATTAAGATAAGGTGGGTTAATAACTAGCTAAAAAGTGTACATTCAGAAAATCTGATGATTTAAGTGTAACGTAAGGGAGTGAGAGGGTTAGAAAGTTGGGGGGGGGGGGGGGGGACGTTGTCTTGACATTCTCGAGCGCGGTTGAATTTTTTTTATTCTGAAGGAAATAATGCAAGAATCAAGAAAAAATATAATCTGCCGATTTCCACGAGCCGAAGTAATAAAAATCGGCAATGAAGATTAGAGCGTGCTGCTGCAGTAAAAGCATGCATTCCCCACTCCGCGCCTCTCTTTTCCTTCCAGTTTTTCCCTATTTCTGGCTCCCTCACACCATCCCGACACTGCTTCCTGTAGCCATGACACCCTTAAACAATGCCGCCATGTTACTGTATGTACAACGCTCTGGTTTGGTTCGTAATTACGATGCTTGTTGCTTGCCTCCTTGCCAATCTGAGTTACGGCAGCACTTTTTGCGAACGAAGTATACTGCATGCTTGTGGAGGAATGCACACAATTAAACTATGATTAACATGTCACTAACAGATTACAGGTGGACAAATGCCGATGAAAAATTCGAAATGACTTGGTTTGTTGGCAATCAGTATCCTGATGCATACGAAGATGTTGTCATAACACCAGTTATTGACGAAACTTCAGATTTATAACATGTTATTCATGAAATCAATAAAATTGTGTTAACGGTTATAATGATTTCTTATTACAGATACGAAAACTGCAGACAATATTGGAGATCCAATTGAATTATTAGATTTGAAGTATGATAATTCTTCGGATGATGACGAAGATTGAAACAAATTTTTTTCGACATATTTGTTTTATTTTTATATTATTTCCTAAAAAAAAATTAAAGTCTAAATATTTAAATAATTTTATGTGCTTTTATTCGTCACATTTTATGGTTATTGAAAAAAAAAAAAAAATTCATAATTTTTTTCTAGCCATCAGATTAATGATACCCCTCAAAATAATCGTCAGATTTTAGGCTACCATGACTGGAACATCAAGTTAAACCTTCTGTATAAAAATCTGACACGCTGAAGTATTTCAAAATGGTGATTTTTTTTTTACATTTTCAAAAATTCACTAAGAGTTTGTGTCACTTCCAAAACATCAGTCTTTTGAATGGGAGCATTTTTAGGATTCACTTAACATCCCCTCTGAATATCTGACGCGCTCGAATTTTTTTTTTTCTATTTTCTACCATTCCGATTGCTGGCCACCCCCAGCATGCAAGTCGGCAGATAAACATACCTTTGCTATCAAAGACATGCTGGGGCATTTAAACTATCAATATCTGACACACTCAAGTATCTCCATGTAACTATTTTTTTTTTTTTTTTTTTTACGTCTTTGAAGGTCTGTATACACTTCCCCCACCACTGAAAGGAAACATTATATAACCTTTTATTCTTCTTCTTAGCTAAACTACAAAATCTAATAGGTCCTCACGACGTTCGAGTAAATCCCCAATTAGCATCATGGGCTCCCCTACTATAAGCACAGTTTCGGCTCGACTGGATAAGAACCATTTGAATAAAAAATCTATTTTAAGTCATGTGATGATTGAGCTTTGCATTCTAGAACTTCTTTACTTAGAACCTTAAAAGAGAAATATGTCTTTTTTAAGGTGGTATTAATTTATAACTAAAAACATATACAGCACTATGCAGGAGAAAAAAGTAGAATTCACGATACAAATTTTTGGTGCTAAGTTATATAGCATTCCTAACAGTACAAACAATACACTAGAGTTGAACAATAAACTTAAGAGTTTCATAAAATTTCACCTGTATGTATTTTCTACACTATTAGAGTGAGAGAAAAGTTCAGGGGTTGAATAAAGTCAAAATCTTAGGAGCTGGCAAAAATTTTTAGGAGCCACATGTATGTTGAATTGTATTAATGAAAAGAAAAGCTACTCGCCAAGGGATATTTTTTAGTCGCCTGGGTGAACAGGTTGCCGGGTTTTTTTCGAACCCTGGAAAAGGTGCAAATTGATAAAATGCTCACTTTTTAATGCTCATTCCAATGATGTAAAGTTTAGGTATAGTTTCAAAAAAGAAAACAAACAAAAAAAACTTTCACCATAATTTCACAATGGCAGGTAGGTACTAATGTGATCCAAGATTAATCATGAATGTTCGAATCTGTCGAAAAATGTCTGAAATGTTCTCTTAGCACTTTAATAATAATAAAAAAATTGTAAAAAAAAAAAAAAAAAATCAATGCTATTGATGGTACAGTAGTTTTATTGAATTTGATTTGAATATACAGTGAAACATCTCCGAGCGGCCACCCCTCTAAACGGCCAATTTTTCATGGCACGGAATATTCGGCTCATAGACCTAATGTTAAAATAACCTCTATGAGCAGCCACCCGGCCCCCTCTAAATAGCCACCGAGTGGGATCGCCCATCTCATTTTTCTGGATATTTTCACTCCATGTTTTAATTTTGAGTGGAAAAATTCACGGTCAGGTTTATATTCGAATATAAAACCCAGGAATTACTGGAATAGAATCTGTTATCTCTTTTGAAATGAAAACTGAGGGATTAACTGGACAATGTTAAGGTGGGTACTAATGTGGGCAGGTGGGTACTAATGTGATCCAAGATTAATCATGAATGTTCGAATCTGTCGAAAAATGTCTGAAATGGTCTCTTAGCACTTTAATAATAATAAAAAAATTGTAAAAAAAAAAAAAAAAAAAATTAATGCTATTGATGATAAAGTAGTTTTATTGGATTTGATTTGAATATACAGTGAAACATCTCCGAGCGGCCACCCCTCTAAATGGCCAATTTTTCATGGCACGGAATATTTGGCTCATAGACCTAATGTTAAAATAACCTCTATGAGCAGCCACCCGGCCCCCTCTAAACGGCCACCGAGTGGGATCGCCCATCTCATTTTTCGGGAAATTCTACTCACTCCAGGCTTTAATTTTGAGTGGAAAAATTCACAGTCAGGTTTACAGACTTGCCAACCTGGGAAAATCAAAATGTGTAAAACAGCGTGCGAACAGAAATTTCGACACTTTTTGCTATGCAACGCGTGACTGTTATTTTTTACCTTTCACTATAGAATGCACGAGTATTATTTTTAATGCATTTTATATCACAATTATTTGTTTTAAGTATTAAATAAAGCTAAGAATAATAAAAGAAAATGAAGTTGTTGAATAAAAGGCAAATCAATTAATACACCATCTTCCAGATTTCTGGTAACAATTTATTAATTATAATCACTTAACTAACTTGAAAAAACTCTCATTTTGACTGTGCTGACTTCAAAGAAGCAGCAGTAGCTTTTTCGCCTTTATTCAGAAAATCTGAAGTAAAAGTTTTCTGGAAGCAAGATTTCTTGCTGTCGGCTTTCCCAAATCTTATTAATTAAACAAGTTGCACCTGAATTCAATGCTGTTTTTCCGAATAATACTGAAAACCCTCTCACATTCAGCATGGTCAGCTGCTGAAATAGGAACATGGTGTTCGATCAAGAAAGATGTAAATAAGAGTTCTGCATGAATAATGTCCGACTGTCCCAAGGGCGGATTAAAAGGGGGGGGGGGGGCGACTGTCCCCCAAGAAAAAAGAAATTAATGTAAAAGATCGTAAATTGCTTCCATAAAATGGATGTATATGTCAATCTTCTAACCGCTCCCCCCCCCGAGAAACTTGCATTAATCTGCCACTGGACTGTCTGTCCTCTTTGAAATATGTTTGTAGACTTTTGCTGCTGTTAGCACGTTTCACATTTTCACTGTGTTTAGACGAACTAACGTGGCGAGAAATGTCATACTTTTCTCCGTGAGAAATAATGCTGAAATCACTCCGGCACACGTTACAATAAGCAAATTTCGTTCTTTTGACATATGATACTATACATGCCCATTTTTTGCTATAACTTTTTTTTATAAGTTATGCTGTTCTAGTGGCCATTACAGGCCATTTATCGAAAATAATCCTCAGAAAATCAATCGAAGTATGCTCATACTACCGTCTACCAATGTCTCTTTACTGCAAAGTGAGCGCGCACTGATAACGAAGAACACCACGTGAGACGCACAAGTCACAGGAGAAAGACCTACTCCCTAGTAAGCGATTCTCCCATTCGCTCTACTCTATGACGTCATGACTGGGTAAACCAATTAATAAATACTTGGCGTCACATCTGGAAAAAGATTTTTTTTTTTCTTTGCCTCAGTGGCAACTCAGAAAAATATTTTGATGTGCATTGTATTAACATGGATGTGCGATGTCGATCATGGTGCCGATGATGTGCATATAGATCCATATTGAAAAGGCAAAAAGGATCAAACATAGAACATCATTTCAATTTAAAACCTAATACATTTCTTTTAATATCAATTTCAGTTTTAAAGAAATAAACACAAGTTAGGAAGAAAGTATCCGAAAATGCGTAAAAAAAAGTGCTGTATGCATAAAAGCATAAACAGCAGTCGAAATGCGTAAATTTTACGCGTAAACCATAAAAGTTGGCAAGTCTGGGTTTATATTCGAATATAAGACCCAGGAATTACTGGAATAGAATCTGTTAACTCTTTTGAAATGGAAACTGAAAACTGAATGAAAACTCTTTTGAAATGAACTAACTGGACAATTAGGCGTTAAAGGTGTCTTGCAAAATGCGAGGAAGCTAAACTTTCAACACAAGCAACTTAGAGAAAACCGATGAAATTATCGAAAATTCCGAAGCGGTTACAAATGAATCGGCTAGAGATCTGCTTTTTAAAGTAAAAAACGAACTTGAAAAAGTGGTTGTTTCAGAGATAAATAAAAACTTAAAATACAAACAAATTGTATCCTTTTTTCAAAAAATCTAAGAAAGCATTAAATAAAGTACTATTTTCTCGTTAGATAAGTTTTAAATCTCATTTTAAATAAGGAATATATGTCAGACTTGTTTATAGTACGCATTATAGCAATTATCTTACAATAGTAAATAAAACCCTTTAGAGCGGCCAAATATTCTCGGTATGGTGGGGTGGCCACTCAGAGAGGTTTCACTGTAATTTATTTTTCAGGAAAACAAAAAACACATTCAGAAATCATTTATTTATAGTTTTGAAAGTTAGTGCTAACAAGAATAAAATTGTGGATACTTTATTGTATTAATTTATAACTAAAAACATACAGCACTATGCAGGAGAAAAAAGTAGAATTCACGATACAAATTTTTGATGCTAAGTTATATAGCATTCCTAAAATTAAAAAAAAAAAAATTTAAATGCTAGCAGTTAGCATGTTGTTTGAACAATTTTTTTAATAAAATGTTTTATTGCTATGAACAATTACATGGAAAAAAAGCAATTAATATTTGTTGGACAGCTAATTTTGCTGAAAAGTCTTTAGTTAATTATAAATTTTTGCATAAAACCAATAGTGAACGTCAAACATAACCAGAATGCTGCAATTTACTAAAACATTATAAAATGAAAAATTAGATTTTTTTTCTGTTTAGTTTTAGAACTAAGAAATAACTAATAAAACAAAGCTTAAAAGAATTAGATGAGAAGATAAACCATATTTATTATATAATTTAATTTCTAATTTACAAAAAGGATATAAATAATATTTACACACATGTACGCACAATAAAATGCTCAGACCACATTTTATTGTCTCTTTTTAACAACTCTTTGTCGGGCAGGTGCTCTTTTTCCTCCAGTAAACAGTGAAGTCATCATTTCTGATAATTCTGGAACATCATACTTAGGCATTTGCATTTGTTGCATCTCCTAGAAATTGTTTGGTTGGGATTCATTTTAAATTATCATTAAGCAATATTTAATTAAAAAATATTTCAGGCTGTTCGTTCAAAAAAACAATGTCTGTGAACACACAGTTTTAAAAATAAACATTAAGTCAAAGACTCCAAAAATTTAAAATGTTTCTTCACAAGTAATTTTAGGTATAATAATTATGTAATTATAAATTAATGCGACTTAGTTAAATGTTTTGTATAAACTTGGAAAAAAAATCTTAAAACACAGAATTGTATTGGGAGATTAGCTAAGTGCTAAAAACATAGTAAAGTTTTGTGTAAGATTTTTTCTTTCTAAAATTTTCACATCTTTTAAATTTTGTTCCCTGCAGGCTGAAAAAATTACAATTTTTTTTAGAGTATCTGATGTAATTTGTTTATTTTAAAACTGTTCACAAGTTTCATGATTTTTTTGAAGAACAGCTTTAAATAAAACAGTTTTTTAAAAAGAAAGAAAAAAAGATTTGTTTTTATGTTTTTTTTTTAACTTATTGAAATCAATTATATGATTAAAATTTTTTTTTATTTATTCATTTATTTTTGAGTTATATCTCAATGCTACCCACTTGTTGACATGAGAGAGAAAGAAAACAATTGAATACTTTATAATAAAATCTGTATAACTCACATATATAGATGACAACACATATACAAAATCATTAAAATATTTAATAGATATTAAAAAAATATATAATTAGTAGATTTTTAAGCCAGATTACTTAGTATGTTATATGTACTCCACTTAACGCTCTTTAGAATATCAGTAACAACCACAAGATTTTTCCAACAGACAAAAGTGCAAATTTCAATCAGTTTACAAAATACTATGCAAAACATAAGAGATGCATTTCAGTTAATTTTTCAAATTTCCTTCATGAACCACTTCAAAAACAGGTTCAGAATTTAACTAGCAGTTTTAACAATACTTTCGATATTGCATTTGAATATATAAAATATACTGCATATAATTATTTTCAAGAAGTAATTTTATATGATAGACTATTTTAATTCAATTCCCACTAATTATAAAACATTTGAACTAACAAAAAGGATTTTAACAATATAGTCATAAAACCTTACCCTTTGAGTTTCGGGATCTGCAGCATTTATCATCTTTGGTAGAACCATTATCACCAAAAGAGGAAGGACCATCATCAACACCTAAGTAATAATAATAAAAAAAAAGAATAATAATAAAAGAATCATTTTACAATGGTCATATTAATACCAAAACAACAGAGATGTTTTTGCAAATGGATTAAGGGGGTGAGAATGGAAAAATGGTTTGGATGACAACTTTTCAGGTAAGAATTTCTTGCTTTAAATTGGAATTTTCCCAGTAGCACACAGATGACTGATTAAAAAATAATTTAATGTTTTAACCTTCTTATCCTGTTGGAGAAGTAGACATTTTATCTGTATGGGGAATATAGAATAGAATTTAATATGAAACAAATGTTTTTGAAGTGTCAAATCTATGTTGGTCAACTAATTAATAAATAGCCTTCATAGGATGTAAATGAAGCCAATATTTCTCATTTTTAAAACTAAAGAAAAAAAATCACCACATTACTTTCAACAGTATTAAAACAGAATATACTTCAACCATTCACTCTTATTTTCCTTTTATATGGTCCTATTCCAATTGTTTTGTGCATTTTCTGATGTTAAAATAAAATGTTTTTCTTGATTATTAATAATTGTCACTGTTTTTTTTTAATATTTTGATTTGATCACGGATTTTTACCAAACGTTAATGTTTCTCACATTGCTGCAAGTTACAGTTGTCAATGGTTTCAGCTAGCTCACTTGCACTCACACATACGCTACTGAAACTACAGAATGAACAATATGCTACCTGCAAATATGGAGTTAACTGGTGGATTGGAAAAATTGTGGAGTGCTGTGAGGAATAAAATGACAATGAAATTATGTTCAAACATCCTCATGGTCCAAGCGCATCATATATGTGGCTTAAACATTTGGATGAGTGTTGTATTTTATACAAACACAAAATGAAAATTATGTCTGCTCCCTCAACTAACACAGGACGAACATATAAAATAACACTACTGAACTATTATTAGGCGATTGAGAAAAGTTGTAAAAATTTTAGGAGACTGTAAACATTTTTAGGAGCCACTTATATATCAAGCTATATTAATGAAAGGAAAAAAAAAAGCTCGTCGCCAAGGGATACTTTTTGGTTGTCTGGGCACCTGGGTTTTTCCAAACATTGAACATTATTCAAAATTTTGAAGGTGAATTAAATTTATTTATTTTTATAAATATTACAAACAGCATGTATTAGATTTCATTTTTGGTTTAAAAAAAAAATAATTTTGCATTATATCCATTTATAGTTATTACATATATTGAATATACATTTGAAGAAATATTTACCACTTTAAAAAAAAATAAAACATGCAAATTATTGTTACTTATAAGCTTAAAAGAACTATTCGTCAATTTAGAGCTAGTTGTAGATGATGCAATTAATGAAATAATTTCTATTTGTTTTAAATTTGAGTACAACAAACTATTTTTTAATATGAAATATACGAATGATAACACATTTTTTAGAAAGTGATTTACTAACATATTCCAGGAACAAGGAACTTCATACCTCGATTTTATTTATTTTTTAAATATATATAGTTGTTAAGAAATACTATTTTCCTTTTTTTTAATACTTAAAGGGCACATATTGATTAGTGTTTCTACCAAGTTTCAGGGGAATATATATATATAAATATATGACAGGCTATTTTTTTTTTACACCCATTACATTTGAATTTTTTTCATTTTCTAAGCATTGTAAAACATATATTTAATTTTATTTAAACACTGGCTGTAGATTTCCTCATGTAAAAAGTTTCAAACTGGTACCAGAATTGTTAAATTTGAATCATTATTACTTTCCGAACATGTACCATGTAAGGAAAGTATTGCACTCATGAAAAAATTTGACTTCGAGATTTTGGTGTATTTACACGTTTTGAGGTCTTCTGAATTCATTTATGCTATTTTTACAAGATGTATGTATGTGTGTGTGTGAACACAATAGCTTCTAAACGGGACATTAGATTGAGCTGAAATTGGGTATATATGTTATAAACCACCGTCGCAAGACCGGTATTGATTTTGGTGTGTATAGGACTTATAGTTTTTCTACAGGGCTACGACAAAGATTTCTTTTACATTATGGCCTATGGGAGGAAATTCTTGAAAGTGAGTTAGCCTTTAAACAGTACATTTGATTGAGCTTCAATTTGGTATATATGTTTCAATTATTCATCCATTAAAATTTATTTAAATGCTTGGTAATGATTTTAATCATAAGTGTTCGGAAAGTCGAGTGGAGTCACTCCAGATTTATTTATTTATTTATTAAGGAGATCACGTTCCACTAGTACATTGGTCCCGAAAGCAGAAAGTGGGTAAAAGTGCGACGTACGTCGCAGAACAATCAGTCTTTGCAGAACATTTTATCTTTTAAAAGAAAGAAGATATAAAATGATATGTTCTGCAGAGCAATTAAAGCCATGTGCCCTTTATGCCATACCTTCTTTCTTCACTTTTTGCACAACTTTTATACCTATTTTGCATTTTATCGTGGTGTGTGTTAGACTTGGACAAAATGCCTGCAGAACATTTGCAACTGTTTGAAGTTATGTTGCAGAACACTGGATATAATTCTGCTTCTGGGACATTGGTCAATGCTCTGCGCTTTTTTTTACAGTTAGTAACTAGAAACACGCAACAGTAACTTATAAAATAAATAAAAACTTTATGAAAAAAACACACATAAAAGGTTACTTCAAGGCATAACGATCGTTTCGACCGAAAATTTTCGGTCGAAACGATTATTATGCCTTGAAGTAACCTTTTATGTGTTTTTTTTTTTTTTTTTCCCCCACAAAGTTTTTATTTATTTTATCTTATAACACCAGTTTTTTGAGTGTTTATTTTCATTTTAGCAGTAACTTATGTTTGTTGTTGTTTGATATTTTTACTGTTAATATTATTAAGTTCATTATAGCAATTAAGAGTCCTCTGTAGTTGGCTTGCGGAGATTCAAGTCCCAAGTTTAAATTTTCATGCCAATTTTTAATAAAAGTCACTATTTTTGTTAAAACAGATTAAAATATATGGGGAAATGCCAATGAAGGACCATTTTAATTTTATGGTTGCAGGCTGAGATATAAAAATTATGCAACTACTGGTGAAATTACACAGCAAATTCTTATTTTAAATGTATCATAATTTTTTTGGTTCGAAAAAAATCCCCCCAGGAATAGTTATGCTCTCAGCAGTTTAAAATATCGCCTGCATAAAATCAAATGCTGAAAATTTCATGTTTTGTTTTTCTTTTATAAGATGCATTTTTTTTCTGGAGTTAAACAGGCCTAAAATAAAAAAATCTTGAAAATATTTTGTATGTTGGTGCAGGGGAAGGAGAAGTTGGATGAACAATATGCAAAATTTGTCTGAAACAGTATAAATCATCCTATAGTCCTACCCCAAATGAAAATGCATATTATTTTCTTAAAGGTTTACATAAAAAAGTTATAATTTTAACATAATTTCAACTATTTTAGCAAAATATAAGAAGCATCCAAAAGTGTGTATTCCATAAAATACTACAAAAGTGCCCCCCCCCCTGCTTTTCACGTGAAATTCATTTGTTCTTAAAATACCGAATAAACAACCCCTTATTCAAATCAGTTCCTCATTATTGCCCTCCTTTTTCTTTGGTACATTTCTGTTTTCAATGCGCCAGCTCTAGCTCAATGTACGAATTACCATGACAATAACAATTTTTTTGAAAAGAACACGGCAAATTTTATCAGTGATCAGATTTGGCATCAGTGAATGTTATAATCCCGAATTCATGCCATAGCAAGTGTACAGAGCTAGTTTAGCTTTGCTTAATCTGATCAAGTGAGAACATGTGCAAAAATGCCAAAAATTATTTCCTATTTAGTTACAAAAAATATGGCAATATTTTTGTGATTAAAATTATGGCATAAGAAATAATTATTATAGCATAAATTTTTTTTTTTTAAATTATGGCATAAAGAAAACGGATGCATAATATGTAGAACTGTGAAACATTTTGGCATTGATCGAAAACAGATTAGTGAATGTAGGATCTCTAATGAAGAAATCTTGATAGCAAATAATCATGGAAATTAACAAATCCTGAAGTTCATGTGTGGACGCAACATTGAGTGGCAAGTTATAGGAAAATGGATAGCGCCAAACTCATCCCCGTGTTCAAATATCTATGTATACCTATTTTCATAGCGATCAGTTACCATCTAGTGGTCAGTTAACCATCTAGTGATTAATTACAGTAATGATTTGCTACAGGGCCGTCAAGTGGCGAGTTGTAGCAAAATAGATAACGCCAAAATATTCTCATTGTTGAAATAGCTATGTATACTGATTTCCATAGCGACCGTTTGAATGGTCAGGAATTTCGCCTGCTGCAGGGTCATCTAGTGCCGAGTTAAAACAATAATGCATTGCAGTGCCATCTAATGGTGAGTAACATCAAAAGGAACACAGTTAGAATATATTTTTTGTGCTCAAATGTGTAAGTATAAAAAATTTTATGCCGATCAGTCGAACGGTATAGAGGTTGATGCGTTGCAGTGCCATTTAGCGGCAAGTTACAGCAAAATGGATAGTGAAAAATATTCTCAGTGTTCTAATAAACCAAATTTCATCGAAATGGGTTGGACGATATTCGCATAGCAAACGGCTAAACGGAATAGAATTCGACGTTCTGCTGCGCCACCTAGTGGCAAGTTAGAGGAAAACGTATAGCATAAAAACCTTCTCCATGATAAAAGACTTAGGTGAACCAAATTTCATGGTGATCGGTGAAACGGTGCTGAGTTTTTCAACCTCCAACACACATACCAACATTCATTTTTATCTATCACCAGTCTTATTATATATACCAGTCTCAAGTAAAATCCAGTTTCAAATCTAAGCCTCGCCAAATTGCCAGCATACGCCATTTTGCAAGAGTTTTTTCAGGGAATCATTCGAAGCATTGACTTAGCAGCAATCAAAATGGGAAATGGTTCGATCGCCAGGCATTTTTTTGAAAAGTGGAATCCCTTAATACAGCCTCATTTTTTAAATTATCAACTATAACATGTTTTATTCATCGTTACCTTGATGTACTAAATGCGAAGATTTCAATTTTCTGAAATTTGACGGATTTCCCCCAAGTTAAATCAATGTACTCAATTGGCGAGAATTCTGAAGCTACATCGCTTGAAATGCCCTAATAACTGCATTATTTCTGCACGGATAGTTAAAATTTAATGCTGTATTCTAAGAAAATCTATACACTTGATTTCAAGAATGCTATTCCCTTAAGCTCTCAGTAAATTGCGCCAAAACGCCTAAAACTGTGCAAACCGCTAGAACTCACTTTCTAAAAATCGGCCTATCAGCCATTTTATTTTTTGCCAAACTAAAAAAATTTACATATTAGTCTCGGAAATCTTCGATCCTCATTGTTTTGCGTATAAAACATTTCATTCCTGCTCTCATTTCTTATGCGCACACGATATTATAATTAAAAAAATAACCTTACAAATATAAACTAAAAAAATCATTATTATTCTTTTATTTTCACTTTAAGAATTTAAAACATTTTATTCGGCAAAATCGCCACACATGGCAACCAAGATGCTTATTTCACACTTTCACTACAGGGGTTACAATTACATAAAGCTTTCTGCGCGGAGAACATAAAAAATCTCTTAAATTCCGGGAACGGGTGGACTTCAAAGTTTTGAAGTGGACTATCATTTATTCTATATTATTTTACATATATCTGTGTAAAATTTCAGGCTGGCAGGTCCAATTTTGTGGAATTGTATACTACACAAATCAACAAATTGACAAACAGAATTTCATTTTTATTTATAAGATAACCTACGCTTGTTTTTAAAAATAACCTCTCATTAAATTGCGCCAAGCGCTAGAATCATAGAAAATCTGACACACTTTCAGATTTTAAATACGCACTAAAGTGCTATATATAAAAAGAGTTATAATCCATGGGTCTTCCCTATTTTCGTTCCTTATTTTATTAAGTTGGAAAGTGTATCATTATTCATGAGTGTGATTAAACAAAATTAAAATTGATATTTCTAACATCCTTTTTTCTGGATGTAATATATTAGAAATAGATGCAATAAAGCTGCTCAGAAAAATGCACAATTCCAACTGAATGAAAATTTCAAAAACTTATACGCAGGTGTATTCATAACCCAAATAGCAGACTATTAAATTACGATAAATAGCGCCAAGCGTTAGAATCCTCCTCAAAATCGCACATCAACCCCTTTTATTTTTCGCCCAATTAAAAAGTTGCACATTTATTTTCGGAAAATTTCCAAATTCTATTTTTCTTTTGAGTATAAATCATTTCATTCCCGCTCTGATTTCACATGCACACGATATTTTAATTTAAAAACAACCTTACAAATAATCTAGTCAAAATAAAAAAAATCTGGAGTGACTCCACTCGACTTTCCGAACACTTACGATTAAGATCATTACCAAGCACTTAAATAAATTTTAATCGATGAATAATTCAAACATATATACCAAATTGAAACTCAATCGAATGCACCGTTTAAACGCTTGTGCACTTTCAAGAATTTCTCCCCATATGCCATTATGCCATAACATAAAAGAAAGTTTTGTCGTAGCCCTGTAGGAGAACTATAAGTCCTATACACACCAAAATCAATACCGGTCTTAGGATGGTGGTTTATAACATGTATACTGAATTTGAGCTCAATCGAATGTATCGTTTAAACGCTAGCGCACTTTCAAGAAATTCCCCCCATAGGCCATAATGTAAATGAAATCTTTGTCATAGCTCTGTAGAAAAACTGTAAGTCCTATACACACCAAAATCAATACCGGTCTTGCAACGGTGGTTTATAACATGTATACCCAATTTGAGCTCAATCGAATCTACCGTTTAAACGCTAGCGAAATTTCAAGAAATTCCCCCCATAGGCCATAATGTAAAAGAAATGTTTGTCGTAGCCCTGTAGAAAAACTATAAGTCCTATACACACCAAAATCAATACCGGTCTTGCGACGGTGGTTTATGACATATATATCCAATTTGAGCTCAATCGAATGCTCCGTTCAGGAGCTATTGTGTTCACTCACATACACACAAACACACACACACACACATACATACATACATACATCTCGTAAAAATAGCATAAATGGATTCAGAAGCCCACAAAACGTGTAAAAACACCAAAATCTCGAAGTCGAATTTTTTCATGATTACAATACTTTCCTTACATGGTACATGTTCGGAAAGTAAAAATCATTATTCTTTTATTTTTACTTCAAGAGTCTGAATCATTTAATGAACTGCCGAATGTGGCAACCTAGATAAGCTTAATTGTCGCTTAAAGCACTGTGGGGTTACAATTACGAAATGGCGGAAAGCAAAAATTAGCCTTTTGCGATACGTTTTTATCGATATTTCCTAAAATAGTTCGAATTTTGAAAAAATCGCTTCGAGGTGTGTCGGGACCTGTCATGGAGAATTTCCGTTCAAAAATTGGTAGGTCTACGATCACCCATTTGCGAGCTACGCGAGACACAGACAAACAAACAGTTTGCACACATTGTTTTATTAATATAGATACCAGTCTCAAATAAAACCTAGTTTCAAATCTAAGCCTCGCCAAAGTGCCAATATACGCCATTTTGCAAGAGCTTTTTCAGGGAATCATTCGAAGCATTGACTTAGCAACAATCAAAATGGGAAATGGTGCGACCGCCAGGCATTTTTTGAAAAGTGGAATCCCTTAATACAGCCTCATTTTTTAAATTATCAACTATAACATGTTTTATTCATCGTTACTCCGATGTACTATATGCGAAGATTTCAATTATCTGAAATTTGGTGGAATTCCTCCAACTAAAATCAATGCACTCAATTGGCGAGAATGCTGAAGATAGATCGCTTGAAATCCCTTAATAACTGCATTATTTCCGCACGGATCATTAAAATTTAACGCTGTATTCTAATAAAACCTTTGCACTTGTTTTCAAAAATCCGTTTCCTTAAGCTCTCAGTAAATTGCGCCAAGCCGGAAACAGTGCAAACCGCTAGAACTCACTTTCTCGGCATTTGAGCCATTTTATATTTTCGCCAAACTAAAAAATTTTAACATATTAGCCTCGGAAATCTTCAATTCTTATTGTTTTGCGTATACAACATTTCATTCCTGCTCCGATTTCCCATGCACACGATATTATAATTTAAAAAAAATAGCCTCACGAATATAAACTAACAAAAAAAAAATCATTATTATTCTTTTATTTTTACTTTGAGAATTTAAAACATTTTATTCGGCAAAATCGTCACACATGGCAACCACGATCCTTATTTCACACTTTTTTCACTACAGGGGTTACAATTACATAAAGCTTTCTGCGTGGAGAACATAAAAAATCTCTTAAATTCCGGGAACGGGTGGACTTTCAAGGTTTTAAAGTGGACTACGATTTATTCTATATTATTTTACATATCTGTGCAAAATTTCAAGCTGATAGGTCCATTTTTGTGGATTTGTATACAACTCAAATCCACAAACAAACAAACAAACAAACAACAGAATTTCATTTTTATTTATAAGGATATATATATATATATATATATATATATATATATATTTGTGTTGTGTGTGTGTGAATATTTTATGACCATAAAACTATTAAAATAAGTACCTGAAAGTTCCTGCATTCGCGTGTCATAATATCTTACTATTGTTAGTGATTCTAATGTTTTTTAACACTTTTCAACAAGGCTGCAAAGTGTTTATGATTTCGGCCTGTCCATTTGCACTTCGCCTTAATACAGATGGTATTTACACATTTTTAGAACAATTTGAGGCCATAAAATTGATGTTTAAGATATAAGGACTATTTTTTTAAATGTTCAGTCGGATAGCCCTTTTTTCTGAACAACAAGTCTACTTCGTAATTTCCATGATAGAAGGGCTTTTTAAAAATTTCCAGGGGTACTGATTTCCCTTCTTCTTTCGCAATTTTTCATCATCACTTTACGTTTGCGTGCTCTTGTAAAAAAATTATAAAGAAACTGCTTAGAATGGAGAGTTTTAATTTGTAATTCTTAATAACATCTACCAATTTCATTTAAGTTGAAATAGACTAATATCTCTAAAATACACTTTAAAGAATAGAGGTGTAGAGAGTATAACATATTTAATTCTTTTGGGTGCTCCTGTAAAAGAGCTATAAATCTTACATGCGCTTTTTTCAATAGGGTACATGATACAGTATATAGGAATAACATAGATAAATTTCATAGTAATTAATTCATATTTAGGCCATTCAGGGCCTTCTGGGGGTCCTCAGCTACAGATTGAAAAGGGGCCCCTTACTGAGAAATTTAGAGCGATAAAAAATTAGAATATGTAATATTTGAAAATGAGGCTTATGTACCTAAAAACCACATTCAACTATTTGAGAGCTTTTGGGCCCCCCCTAGAGCCACAGGGTTTCTGGGGTCCTTTCCTGCAGCACTGCATAAACACGCAAGATTACTATTACTGGGAATTAAGTAATCAAATTCCTCTAATTATAAAGTAGTTTATCCATTTTTAGAGGCCTCACTGGGCCCCCTTGGGCCGGGTGCCCTCGGCCATCGTTGACCAGCCAGTCCGGGCCTGGGGCCATTCCGTGTCACATGTGGGCAGGAGCGTAGCCAAGGAAGGGGGGGGGGTTAGGGAGGTCATAACCCCCTCCCCCCATGAGGAATTTTTTGCCATACAAAATGTATATTCTTCATTACATTATCACACACACGTTATAAGTTGTAGTAGTCATAACTCACCCTATGAAAAATTTCTGGCTACGCCTCTGCATGTGGGTCATAGATTTTAACTTCACTTTATACGTTTTTGTTTTTTTTTCCAACATGTTATAATTTTTCTCCATACTTTTAATATATAGTTTAAAATTTTATGGTTCATGAATTTGAAACTATGAGCATTTATACAAGCATTACATGTGGAACAACATCTCTGTCCCACACATTACACTTGTATAAATACATGTAGCCACAATCTCATGAAACTTTAAAATATAAACTACTATTACTTCCCAGTAATAGTAATCCTACATTAAAATTAAGGTAAATCACTATATTTTCAATTCAGCATATTAGATTTAGTAAAAAAAAAAAAAAATTGTAGCATGTTTAACAAATGATAATCATTATCATTTGTTAAACATGCTACAATTTTTTTTATGTGTGGGACAGAAATGTAACCATTAGATGGTTACATTTCTGTCCCACACATGACATAGAACCCCCTATTTATGCAAAGCCCGATTATGACCAACAGGGGCCCTGGGCATTGATGAATATGGGGCCCCATGTATGAAATATGTTTTTTTATATAAAATTTTGATTACAAAAGAATATTTCAGAACAAATTGGGGGCCCTTTCGAGCCTGGGGCTCTGGACAAAGTCCCGATTTGCCCATGCGATAATAAGGCTCTGCATTTATGGCAGTTACAGCATGGACGAACAGATAGATAGACAAACAGACTAACCAAAATCCTAAAACATAGTTCAGCCTTGTTGGAAAATTTAAAACACACTAGTCACATCAATAGTTAAGATATTATGATAATCTCAAAATGAAAAATTAGATCAACCATGAAAATTAGGCAAAAAATGGAGCATGTTGAGGACTTTTTGCCACCACTGTAACTTTATTAACATATACATTATTGGATTAGTGAAAACAAAAAATAAATAAAATTGACAAAAACATGCTTTTGTAATATTTAAAGGACATCTGATTGCGGGGGGGGGGGGGGGGGGGAAATGTATAGTCTCCAGTGGCACTGGTCCCCCCTGATTGAATTGTCTGACTACAGATCTGCTTTAAAATGTGTATTGCTGTTGGCAGCAATATTGGACTCAAGAGACCCATGGTGTTTTTTGCAGAAAATTTATTTGATTTTTCAGACAGTTTTATCATGTATATTAATCTAAAAGTAGAGATATACTAGAGCGCAAATAAAATTTTGCCTTCTGCACCAGAACTAGAACAAATTGTATTAGGCAAGTTGGAGTGTTTAGGTTGATTAATTTTTATTTTTTACCAACTATGCGAAAAACTCCAGAGCTGGGGATCGAACCCAGGACTGCCGCTTAACGTGCGGGTGCTCTACCACTGAGCTACTCTGGGACGATTCCTAGATGAAATTCCTCGCATTAGAACCGTTGGCATTTATCATCTTCTTCTGCAAACCACAGATAGAACAGATGAAATAATTAATTCGCGACAACTCCATTCAAATAGTTGTTAATTACGATAATAAAATTACCCAATAAATTAAGTATTTATTCAAAAAGTGTCTTGTACTATTGCATATTAAACATTGTTTCATAATCAATCAATGGCAATTGTGATTTTAACAAAAGAGTTAATTTTTACTTGATATGTAAATGACAACTTTTTGAAGGAAATTTTTTAAGAAGAAAAATTCCAATAAATAAATCTGAATTATAGAGGTAACATTCTTACCATGGGATTCATTAGAAAGTCTGTGATTCTCCAAGCTTCTCTAACTTGAAAATATTTGTAAGGTCCACGAACTTTGAACTTCAGAGGATAAGGCACTTGTTGAACCAAATTGGTTTGGACATAATTTAGTTTCCTAGCACGGAATTTGCCTTTGGAATTTATGTCTACCCTGACAGGTTCATAAATGTGATTAGGATTCACAACTTCAATGACATAGGAGCCTGGTTCAACATTATTGATGTGAAAACTCCCATCGTTCCTAAAAGAAAACAAAGTCTTTTAGTACTTAATTAGGATGTCAGATAATAATAAATGAAAACAAAAGCATGAGCTTCATTTTCAACTGTCAGGTTCAGCTTTAAAATGTAAAACTGGTGCCCAGTTTGAACATCAAGGTTCATAAGATACTAAATTGGCTAGTTTTCACACCATATTTCTTTATTGTTTACTTTAAGATTTTCTAGTAGACTGTTGCAAGGCCCGATGCAATAAATTCCACTTTTGCAATTTGAAAAAACAAAGTTTGCAATACTTGCAACTTATAAATACATATTTTATACAAATACGGCCAAAAACTATCCTCAATCAAACTTCAATTAGAACTAAACAAATTATGCAAAACCTTAAACATACATCATTTTTTAATCTGTAACACAAACTCAAAAAATAATTATCGTGTTAGACAAATTTCCTATGCTAGTTTCACTTGTTCTTCATAAAAAGTGAATCATGCAGTACATAAAAAAAAAATAACATATTCCTTAAAAAAATTTTAAAGCCCCAAAACTAATATTTATTCACAAAACTAAAATAAGTAAATCTGCCTACACTCTATGTATAAATGAATAGCTGAACACACAACAAGTAATTCTATACATTATCATTAATTGTACTTTATCTTTCTTCTTTCTATAAAATATTCCCATTTTTTTTTTTCCTTATTTCCTCATTTACATTTGTTGCACTGCCATATTACCACTAAAGAATGCCAATACCACTTAATTATTTTTTTCATTTACATTCTTTATTTATTTTCATACTGTTTAAGAACTAAGCAACAAAATAATAATTGCATGGTGTCATTTGAAAAACTTTCACTCTTCACCTAAATAAAAGCAATGCTATAATTTCAATCTCACTCAAACTTACCACCCAAAACTATTTTTGTGTAAAATAAACCTAATAAATAAATAAAAAAAAAACTAATTACATCTTATATGATCGAATATATACGGATGCCAAGAATACAGCTTCTGTGATTTTTAAAAGGTTGTGAAGCAGGAATGTAAATTTATATAATTAAGATTTGCAAGAAATTAATCTTGGAAAAAAACACAAATTTGAGAAGAATCTGCTTTTCACAGAAAGAATTTTGTGAAGGGTCCATCCGGACTCTAATTTCTCCTAAACAGTCCCCTGATTAATAGAGGCTCAAGACATGATTAAATCAAATTAATAACACTCGATTAATACTCTGCAGATGCAGTTGCATTGTTCTTAAAAAACAGTTTATATTCAAAATAAATCAAAAGCTTAGAAATTTCATTCTTTAGAATCAGTAAAAATACAGAAAAAAATCTTACCTCAAAAATCCTATTCTCTCACCACCATTAACTATAACTTTAGTTAATAAAAGCCATTCTGGAGTAATCACATCAGGCGGCATGACAGACCCATCAACTGTGTATTTATCATGACTTTCTGAAGAATCATTCTCTTCAGCAAATGCATAAATATTAAAGAAAATTATAGCTACTAAAAATTGCGAACACAGATGGATGGCCGCCATGTTTGATAGTGAAGTGAAGTGATGGGCACTAGAGATACGAGAGGCTGGGCAGAGCGGATTAAATTGCTCTCTGGCGATTTGGCGTGCAGTCAGACTCCTTTGGCAAGAGTCGTTTCTCCCGCTGTTATACACTGCACTTTAGGGGTTGCCGACCGCACCGCAAGTTGATCCGCGAAAAACAGTAGAGTTAGAAATTCCATGTTCTTTTCCTAATATTTTTTTATTTTATTTGTTGATTAATTGTTCTAAATATATATTTTAATGCATTTAAAATTGCAGTCTAAAATTACAAATCTAAAATTTTTATTCATATTTAAATGCATGCATTTAAATATGAATAAAAAATTTTAGATTTGAAGGTAATATGTTGCGGAAATAAAAAGGAAACAGTGAACAGTTAAAAAGCAATCATCATTTGGCTTTTGTATGAATTTACATACGATTAGAGAAAACCCTTCTTTATTAAATGTTTAGTCCGGGGTTTTAGCAATTAATAGATATGGATTATAGATGCTGATAAACTCTTCGGGTTTAAACCTATATGTTCCCATGGATGCAGATTGAAGCGAGGACGAAAATTGCATTACTGATTCTTGTAGGATACTGAAAGATTAATATGGGCTAGCAATAATGTGTGTAACAACAAAGAATAATAACCGCTCGTCTTTGTAACGGTAAGAAAGTAAATACCCTAGTAGCAATAACTCATCGGTCGATGACAGGCGGGTGAGTTAAATCCGAGGAGAAGGAGCAATAGCCGATCACGGCTTTTCATCCAAAAAAGGGGAAATTTCATCGGCAACTGGTACAAAATGTCCGCTCGGGGGACCATAAAGCCGATCATCGTTTCCCGATGACACCGATGAAATAACGAAAAGAAACCGATAAACTGTTTAAATATATTTGTTAATAAAAAATAAACGACTGGCAGATAAATTTTCAAAAAATGTCCGTTCTGTTTATTATATTTTCGTTTTTTGTATGCTAAATTTCAGTTTTTCTGAAAAAAAAAAAAAAAATTCTTCCTCCCCCGGGCCCGAACACTGAGTGTACTGATTACGAGATAAGCGCGCTACCCCTAGACCATCGAATCTTGTCATGTACAAGGCAAATTGTGAAGTACCGGTTATTTTAGTCTCAGATTGGGACTTAGGGTGAAATTTTGACAAAGTGTTGTTCAGCTATTATTAATAATAGTCAAATTATTCGATTGGTAAGAAATTAATTTCACTTTTTACCAATGTATGTAAGTAGCAACAACATTCATAATTAATAATTAAAAAACAATATTGCCAATTGTATAGGAATTTTAGTGTGATTTTAACTTTCATATTTCTTGGATAACTTTTAAAAATTAACTGATTTCTCTTCTTGCTGTTTACATTAAAGAGGTTTCAAAAGAGTTGCTCATTGTAATGAAGTTTCCGTTTTTCTTATAATGCAGCTGACGCTCAAATAGATTTTCTTTTCTTTTTTTTAAACATTTTTTTAAAAATTATTTAAATATTACAAACGATTTTTATATAATAAATACTTACATTTTTTTGTAAATATTTCTTTTCAAATTTAAATTTTGTGGGAGGGGCAAGGGGGGATACCCCCCGCCCCCTCCCAACCCCAATACAAGAAATTTGAAGTAAATTATGCGATTAATTCAAGAATTGTTCAAAATTTCCCTTAGATTATGCAAAGGCACATCTAAATTACGCAAATATTTATAGGAATTTGGGTAAAGTGTAAACTACTGGGGACACTTGCAAGGCCCGATGACTATAGAGCTGCAGTTTCGGATAAGATATTGTTTTTCGGTTTCCCATCGGCAAAACTGCTCGTCTAGATCACTTCTATCCATGAATAAAAATTCATCTATTGCAGATTAACAAAAGTGCACTTGCCGATGACTGAATTCGACGAGTCGATGAGTTAACGATGAGTCGATGAACGACCGAGCAGAAAACAAGCAGTCATTGCTACTAGGGTAAAATTAAATGAGAAAGCAAATTCTAGATAATTTTTTTACTGTTGACTTTGTTTAAAACCGCAAAAGATTTCTTATTTGTTTTAAATACAACTTACTGTAATTCAGTCAAAACATTGTCTATGTATAAAGACAGGGAAAAAAAAAAAAAAAAAAAAAAAAAATGAACGGTGAAATCTGGAAATTTCTTGTATTGTCAATGACATTTTGTCTTTTTTTTTTTTTTTTTTTCCAATGGCAAAGGCAAGACAAGGGAAAAAAGTAAAACATTAAGAAAAAATAAAAAGATAACAAGAAAACTGTAAATAACTGCGAGATAAAATTTCATGCTCAAACGTTGAATTTCCCAATTTTCCATTATTGTTATTGCATAAATAAATATGTACTTTTTAAAAACCCACCCCCTCCCCCTCTAACACCTTACTTCTATTCCATAGCAGTGTATGTAAATATACTGCAACAGAAAAAGAATGTGGAAGCCCTACTGTTTTTCGCGGATCAACTTGCGGTGCGGGCGGCAACCCCTAGCATGCAGTGTATAACAGCGGGAGAAACGACTCTTGCCAAAGGAGTCTGACTGCACGCCAAATCGCCAGAGAGCAATTTAATCCGCTCTGCCCAGCCTCTCGTACTAGACGAGGCCAATGTTTCGCTGAGTCGAATCAGTGATTCGCATCTTGGTACTGAGTGGCTCAGTCTTTACACTCACTCTCTACTGATTCGAATCTCAAGCCCTCAACTGTGGGGAAATACATTCCAAGTGCGAAGGGAAGGTAAACTTATTTTCCCTTTGCCGTTCCCAGAGATTTTCCCTTTTTTCGACTCTTTACGACTCTGAGTCGATAGATGATTTGAAACAGCAAATGAGTGGGTGTGGGTGAGTTGGTCACTGAGTTGGTGCAGCAGCGAATCTTTACTGATTCAGTGTTTCGCTCTGTTTCGGTGAATTGTATACGATCGTTGAGATTCCTTAGTTTTTCGAATCTTCTATCGACTCAGAGTCGAAAAGAGTTGAAAGGATGTTTCATTTAATTGGAGTTTTTTTTTTTCGAATCTTCTATCGACTCAGAGTCGAAAAGAGTTGAAAGGATGTTTCATTTAATTGAAGTTTTTTTTTCGAATCTTTGGTGTTTCATTTCTTGGTTGGTGGTCGGATTTAAAGTTTTATCTGTCTGTGGGTGTGGAGTGGGTCGAACATCGTTTGCTTTTGGCGGGGGGCATAGGCGTTACTTCCTAAGGGCAAGAGGGGTCAATCCCCCCCCCGAAAAAAAAATTAAGAAAATTCAAGTATCAGACCTATTTATAATAATGATATTTTCTACAATCGGAAACATTTTGTCACCCCATCCAAATATTACATACCAATTTACGCCAATGCTCGTGGAAGAGCGGGTGTCTCAAAGTTGTTTAAACCTTTTTCCCTCGGGGGGACTCCCTCCTTCCAACTTGTCTGGCTGGTTTAATATTTGTTTAAAATTTAATGAAGCATCCCTTTTCTACTTTTAACTTCAATATATGTCCCCCTGCCCCCACCCTCAAAAAAAAAAAAAAAAAAAAAAAAACGGAACGTTAAGTTTGCATGGTGGCGGGTTTTCATGTGAAGGGAAATAGACTGAAATAAAGTTAGGATTGTGCTTGTCACTTTTAATGAAGGATACAGGGGCGGTATTAAGCGCTCTCAAAGGACTTTGTAGTAAGCAAAATAACATTTCGCTTTATTCCTGCAGATTTCGTTTAAGATATTTTTTTTACCTTGTTTGTCGTTTAAGGGGAATGATTTTATTTTCATTCGTAATTCAGAGAAATACAAAATAGGGTCTAAAGCAGTGGCGTAGTTAGTGTTATTGACAGTGGCGTAGCCAGGATTTTATTTCGGGGTGGGCTGGGTATCAAATTTAAAGATAAAGTTCAATTGTAAGCTAAATAAAGGGTCCCATTTTTTGGGGGGGGGCAGCAGCCCCTCAGTAGGACTGGGCCAAAAATCGATAAATATCGACATATCGGTTTTATTTCAACATCAAATATCCGATATTCCCATTTTCATTTCAGTGAAATCTCGAATTCGATAAAGGTCAAAAATACAGGCCGGCCAGGGGCGTAGCCAGAAATTTTTAATGAGGGGGGGGGTTATGACTACTGCAACTCATATATATGTATACGTGTGTGTGATAATGTAGTGAAGAATATACATTTTGTATGGCAAAAAATTCCTCATGGGGGGTTATGACCCCCCTAAACCCCCCTTGGCTACGCCTCTGAGGCCGGCGATAAGAAAATCCTGAGATCAATACCAGCTTGTGATGCTTTTGCTACTGCTTTCTCTCCGTTGATGACGATGCCGGATCGCGGAAAAAAACAGCTCCATGGTTTATTAGTCTAATTACCATAATTAATTAACGTATATCTCGGAAACTATACACCGGAGCGCGTTTTTATTGATTCTCGACCCCCCTAGACTGAACACCCCACCGATACTTAAAATTTCGAATGCTTTGACACCAAACTTAACCTTTTAATCTTACAGGCCCAGGGGGTCATACGAAGCTCCCCTATATTTTCAATTTGGGCATTTTAAACACTAGCCTCCTCCGGCGGCATCTCCAAAGTCTGGAAACCATCCCAGGGCCAATTTCTACATGTTTGCAGTCCTTTTAAGCCTCAATCATGGTTAATTAGTCTAATTACCATAATTAATTAACGTATATCTCGGAAACTATCCATCGGAGCGCGTTTTTATTGATTCTCGACCCCCCCTAGACGCATACCCCCATCGATAAATAAAATTTCGAATACTTTGACACCAAACTTAACCTTGTAATCTTACAGGCCCAGGGGTCATACGAAGCTCCCCTGTATTTTCATTTCGGGCAGTTTAAACACTAGTTTTACTCGAGCAAGGAGAGAGAGATGCTAGCTGCCCGAGAACTCAGCGGAGAACGGAGAAGAAACCCGATGAATGGGTGAAGGGTGTTTAAATAGTACGGCTTTCGGCGCAGAGAGAGGGAAAATTTCTTTAGTTGTTTTATTGATGATTCAAGATTCGAATCACTGATTCGAATAATCGAAGTAGTGAGTGAGTTGAGATTCGAATCAGTAAAATGAGTCGAACCGCCCATTTCTAATGGGCACATCTAAGGATTCATAACTGTCGCGCCGCACCGCAACCATGCCGTACTGTTTAGCCGTTTTGGACCGTTGGCTGTCCTCGCAACGAGCTTGCCTTGCCGCATGTAAATACACCAATGCTCTTCTGTAATTGGCTGTAGCTGTAAAAGCTCTTCTGTAATTGGCTGTAGATTTGCGGTCGCTGCGGAATATCTGTTCTCGCCAGATAATGCGCAAACCCTCAGCGCTCGCCGCCATGTTGCTCTGCTACGTGACGTCATTGCGCTGTCTTAGCGGTGCGGTACGGCGGTCTTAGCGGTGCAAAACGGCGAAACAGTCCGTCATGGTTGCGGTACGGCGCGGCAGATATGAATCCACCTTTAAGGTGGATTAAGCCGGATTCATACTGGCCGTACCGCACCGCTAAGACGTCACGTGGCGGAGCAACACGGCGTCCGCGCCTCGAGCGCCGAGGGTTTGCGCATTATCTGGCGAGAACAGATATTTCGCAGGGACCGCAAATCTACAGCCAATTACAGAAGAGCTTTTACAGCTACAGCCAATTACAGAAGAGCATTGGTGTATTTACTTGCGGCACCGCAAGCTCGCCGCGCGGACAGACAACGGTCCAAAACGGCGAAACAGTAGGGCATGGTTGCGGTGCGGCGCGGCAGATATGAATCCCCCTTTAAGGTGGTGTAAATACACCAATGCTCTTCTCTAATTGGCTGTAGCTTTGCGGTCGCTGCGGAATATCTGTTCTCGCCAGATAATGCGCAAACCCTCGGCGCTGGCCGCGCGGGCGCCGTGTTGCTCCGCCACGTGACGTCATTGCGGCGTCTTAGCGGTGCGGTACGGCCAGTATGAATCCGGCTTTGGTCCGTGATCTATCAAATAATGTTGCCATCTCGTAGAATATTTTTAATTTGCATAACATTGGCAGTTACCATTTTACAAGTTTTGAATATTATGAAATTGAATCTGTATTGAAATATATTTGAATAAATTTAGTATATATTCAAATATGTTTTGTACACTTTTAAATATAATTTGAACTTATTCAAAATATTTTGCAAACTCCATGCCTGTCTGGAACGCTTGCTGCTGGAACGAGTGGCGGCACCAGAAAATAAACAAATGTACGGCTCGCTTTTCTGCTATGGCTTATTCCAATGATTGTAAGCGGCAGTTACTTCAAACGGATTGCAAACATCTAATAAAAGCTGTTACTCATTTTAAAGTATTTATTTATTATTGCTATTAACTCTAGTATTCAGAATTCATCTTGTATTGTAATATTAGAAGCATAATGTATAGGTTGTATCATTTGAAATATTCGTTAAGTAGAAGCTATTTTAATTGTACTAGAAAAATAAAGTTATGTTCCATATTTTTGTAGAAAAACAAAGATTTCTAATTCAAAATTGCAAACGTTTTCTAAAATTTATGTAAAAAATGAATTTTGATGTAATTTATAACTATATTTCAAAACTTTGGAATTGTTATTTCCAGTTAAACTAGAGTACTTGGTGTAATTTTTGTGTTCCAATAAAATTATGAAATGAAAAGTATCGTTGTAAGCAATTTTTGTAAGTCAGACATATAAACATTTTTATGAGTTTGCCCTGGATGATTTCAAAAATAAAATTCAATAAAAACTATCGAATGATTTGGCTGGCTTTCCGATTAGCTACCGCTTGGCGACTTCCTACTACTGGCGCCGCGGCAGGAGTGATTTCTCCCATTACTTGGCAAGCCTCTCCGTTCTGTAGGAATGGAAAACCGGTCTGCGATTGTGATCCGGGACTGATCGTAACGAGAGCTGTCCGCTTAAAACGAATCGGACACTGATGCAGCTCATTTTAAAATGAATCGGTCGTGGATAGGATGCAGTGGCTGTTTTAAAAGAACTGCATCAGTTTATTTGAAAGTGGTTCCGTTTTTGTTTCGTTTGCTAGTCTTTTCTCTTTCCGGCAGAGCAACTCTATAGTTGGTTTTTATACAAACATATCCGTTGAATAAAAAACTTTCATAATTAAGAGTACGGCAAAAATTCACGTTTTGTTAGGATTTTGATTATTAAAAAAAAAAAGAGAGAGAGAGAGAGAAAGAAAAGAGAGGAACTGTTTCTGTAGCTAATCTAAAATCCTTATTTATTGTAAATGAAAAGAGATAGTGTTCAGTATACAAATAGCTATAGGGGCGACTATATTAATTACAGTAAAACCTGACAACAGCAATACTTAAGGGACCAAGACCAAATAAAATTTATCCAATATCGTTATAGCGAGGTTTTACTGTATTATAAATTTGAATCGATTACGCAAGTTGCACCTACACGATCAAACTCCTTCTTAATACCAGGTTTAACATGTTCATTCTCTTACATTGCGAAGATATAACAAGAATTTTGAGGTGCGTGAATTCAATATTATTCAAAATTTGAATGGATTACGCAATTTGGGATTACATGTTGTAGACCGACACAAATTTTTACTTTCTTGGCATATCCGAATGGTCCGTTTTTCTGTAGTAAATTAGCTGTACAGTTAGTTTCTGTACAAAGATGGGTATGCGGAATTTTTTTTAGGTTTCTATTACATACTTTTTATTTATATATAAAACTGATTTAAGTTTTCTTTCAAAAATAATAATCAAATAACAAATAAAATCTTTTAAAAAATATATTTCTTTCGTTGCTTTATAATATTTTCTTCCAAAAATTCACCTATTACAATACAAACTTACACCTGTAAACCTGTACATGTGATGGTGCCATTTTCCATGTTTTTATGGGAACGGAGTTTAGTGACTAGGGCACTGCGGGATACTATTCGTTTAATAATAACATTATTAGAAAGCTGATGATTTCAATTTTAACAACTACTAAACAAATGTAAGATATTCATTGAATGGGTAAAGTCACTAATACAGTTGATCATTAATAAAATCTTTACATTATTTTGGACATTAACATTCTGGGCTTTACATATTCTGGACAATCTCTAGCACATTATTTTGAAAAGAGATTCTACTTCTAAAACACATTTTTGCTGATTTTGATAAAGATTAAGGGGGGGGGGCAGATTTATGTACCCAAGGATCTGTGCAGAAGAAAACTGGGTCTATTTTCTGGCCCCTTCACAGAAATGCAATCGATTAAAGCGGCCCTTCATTGGCATTTCACCCTACATTTTAATCTGATTTATCAATTATTATTTTTTTAAACGCGACTTTTATTAAAAATTGGTATGAAATTTCACAAAAATAAGTGTTGAAATTCACAAAATTAAGTATTGAAATTCACAAAATTAAGTATTGAAATTCACAAAAAAAGCAGTTTTTCACAAAAATGGGAACTCAGGAAAAAAATTCTGAATCGACCCCTGGTATGTGTTTGTTAAACTGAATTTAGGTGATGAGAAATAACTGAATTCATTAATCCAAGTCTAAGGAAAAAAACATTCCTTTTCTATAAATATATTTTCCTTGGAGTCTTTCAAGAATGCTTAAGAAAAAAAATTCTAGATATTAAAATAATAAGTTTACTCCTCTCTTTTCTTTATGAGTTTATTCTGTTACCTTCTAAGGTTCAGAGGGCTAACGATGATAATTTATAAACTTGAGAAGAAAAATTCTTCAATATATTTTTTTTTTCTTTTGAGTCAAAATCTGTTATATATTATGCTCTTGAACTTGCATAGTTTTTTGTATTATTTGGAAGTCCTTTCATTGGTGTAGTAACAGATAGTTACTAAGGTATCGGACTTAGATGAAACTTATCACGGTGAACGTACTCGTTAAATCTGTGAGGCTTTATGTTCTTCTTCTCTGTTGTCTGCACTGTTAAAAATGATTTACTTAAAAATGAGTACTTTAATGTACTCATATTTTTTTAAATACATTTGCATCATAAACGAGTACATGGCGTGCTTAAATATAAATAACCATTCAAACTGAAAAATAATCATGAAAAAAAGCGCACCCGGAATTGAATGGGTTTGTATTTCGTGAAGAGAAGAGGGGGGGGGGCTGAATTTAAAAATATGTGAGAAACAAGTGGGTGTCCAAAGGGCTTAAACAGGGGTACATTAGTGTATTTGCCCTGATTTGTAAGTATACAGTCTCACTCTCCTACACTTTACAGAAGACCCTACAGACTCTAAGAAACTCCTTCTCCAGATTAAAAAATAAATAGAAAATAAAAAACGGAGTAATAATAACAATAATACTAATTTCAGCGTTTTTTTAATAAACTGATTGTTCAATTTGTTTGTATTCTTAAGACAAAGTCCAGAACTAGTGATTCAGTGACAAATTACAGCAGTTTCGAAAAATTTAAGTACCATCTCTCACCTAACAGGCAACCCTAAGAATCTAAGACTCCACAGATTTAGCATGCACATTCTCTGTAATATGTTATCACATCCAGTCTGATTTGTAATCAGCTATAGCTTATTATTATTACTGGTTTTCTTTTTATAAGAGCAAGAGTTTATTCAGATTCATGGTAATCTATCTTGTTAACTCTTTGGTTTTAAATAATAATTCTTAGAATGAATGATTTATAAATATATAGTATATTTACATATAAATATTTTTATTTTATAAAGTATTTAATATAAATATTGCTACTTTTATTTTAGACATACCTTTTTTTTCAGAATTAAATTATGATAATAATAAGTCAATTAAAAAAAACTTCCTTAAAAAAACTTTTAAAATCAAATGTTAGTATAAGTGTAATGTTTTTAAACGAATTTTCATTTCTAAATTCTAAAAAAAAACCTTCTTAAAGGAAACTGGCTAAAAAATTCGCCGCAATAAAATAACTTTATAATTAATTCTATATGTATAAGGTCAATATCTAAAGAAGAAAATCCTAGGTCAGTGTTTTTTAGGGACCCTCTATAATAGGGATTGAAAGTTTTTATGATTTTTATTTAATATTTAAAATATTAAAATTTTTACTTCCAGCTTAAATTATCATATTCACGTAGCAGAATTCCAAAAGCTTAGTACGAGAGATTCAAGATAGGGATGTGGAAGAAGTTAAAACTAAGAAAATAAATAAAAAATTAAGGATTACTATTTCAAATGAACGGAAACGTCTGACAGATTATTTTAGAGATAAATTTCTATAAGTACAAAACTGTTCCTTTTTATTATGTTCCGAAGTTATTTTTATTTTGTGGTTAAGACAGATCTACACAAAGGATGTCTGCTTAATTAGGGTATGCCTTGGGCAGACGACTTTTTCAGGGGTTTTGACGTGTCTGGAGACACGTCAAAACCCGCACTGGAGAAAACAGCCGCGCGGTAGGCAGGAACCCTACTGCTCTACACTTCAGCAGTTTACCAAATTGTCATGAAATTAGTAAAAAGTATTTATACTATAATGCAAAAGGTCAAAATACTTTTTTTTAAAGCTTTATAAATTAAATTTATATCTTCTAAAGCTCTTTCACTACTTTACAAAACTCATTTAACTTTTAAGATTAAAAAATAAAAAATAAAACTTGCTGAAATAAGCAAGAATGACGATATATAGAAAATTAAATGGATAAATTATCGAATATTGAACTTCATATATGAAAAAAATACAGCAAGAAGAAAAAATATCTACTAAAACAGCTATTATAACTTGATGTAAAACTGTGAGAACAACTCAATTAAGAAAAGGGAAAATGTTATTAACTTTTGTTCACTAAATAAAACTTTTTTTTTTTTTTTTTTTTGCATAAAATATCTTGTATTCCATTGAAAAATAAAATATAAATAAATAAATATTTTAAAGAAACCGTAATATTTAGAAATAATTTTAAACCAGTACAGCAGATTGGGAATGAGAAAAATTGTTAAACCAAGCGCTTAAAAAATAACCCTGTTTAAATTAAGTAACCTTGACAGTGAACTTAAAAAAATCTGGAGTGACTCCACTCGACTTTCCGAACACTTACGATTAAGATCATTACCAAGCATTTAAATAAATTTTAATCGATGAATAATTCAAACATATATACCAAATTGAAGCTCGATCGAATGTACCGTTTAAACGCTAGCGCACTTTCAAGAATTTCTCCCCATAGGCCATAATGTAAAAGAAATCTTTGTCGTAGCCCTGTAGAAAAACTATAAGTCCTATAAACATCAAAATCAATACCGGTCTTACAATAGTGGTTTATAACATGTATACCCAATTTGAGCTCAATCGAATGTACCGTTTAAACGCTAGCGCACTTTCCAAAATTTTCCTCCATAGACCATAATGTAAAAGAAATCTTTGTCGTAGCCCTGTAGAAAAACTTTAAGTCCTATACACATCAAAATCAATACCGGTCTTGCGAATGTGGTTTATAACATGTATACCCAATTTGAGCTTAATCGAATGTACCGTTTAAACGCTAGCGCACTTTCAAGAATTTCTCCCCATAGGCCATAATGTAAAAGAAATCTTTATTTTATCCCTGTAGAAAAACTGTAAGTCCTATACACATCAAAATCAATACAGATCTTGCGACGGTGGTTTATAACATGTATACCCAATTTGAGCTCAATCGCATGCCCTGTTCAGGAGCTATCGTGATCACTCACACACACACACACACACACACACACACACACACGCACACATACATACATACATCTCGTAAAAATAGCATAAATGAATTCAGAAGACCTCAAAACGTGTAAATACACCAAAATCTCGAATTCGAATTTTTTCATGATTACAATACTTTCCTTACATGGTACATGTTCGGAAAGTAAAAAAATATTTTGTCAAGACACAGACTGGAGTTCCTTTTCGCATTATAAATCAAACAGTTAAAATGACCCGTTAAACAAATGTTAAAAAAGAAAAAATAACACGAAGTTTGGAGGAGGGAACGTGCCCCCCCCCCACACACACAGAGATTAGTTTGTTGTCTGTTAGACAGAGATCTGTTTGTTTTAAATTTTTAAACAAATTATTGTTTAACTGATTTTGGTACAAAATTGGGGGGGAGCATAGGGAGATACGTCCCCCCCCCCAATCATTTCAGGACTACCATAGATTTTCCTCTATTTGTTTTGATAAAAATGATTTCATCCATTCTGTAGATTCGGATATTTCAGAAGAAGAACCCCCTTCACCCATCGCAACCCCCGTTTTAACCCCCGAGTTTTAGTGATCGGATGTGTTATCCATCATTCATCAACGCGCGACGAAGAAAGAGAGTATACACCTTCACACTGTCTACACTCTTCTCCCGGGGCTATTTCTTTGTTTGTGCTTCTTGACAAAACGTGAACGTGACCTTGACAAACTCCTTGACAACCCAGTAGTCAATTGTGGGGGTTCTATTTGGGGGGGGGGCGAGGGGCCATTCAGAGTATGAGGCATGTTGTTAGTGTAAAAATGATACAAAAAAATTGAATACTTAAAAAAGCATGTGGATAAATATAATATAATTGGTGTAGTAACAGATAGTTACTAGGGTATCGGACTTACGTTGAAACTTATCATGGTGAACGTGCTCGTTAAATCTGTGAGGCTTTATATTCTTCTTCTCTGTTATGGTGAGTGAGAAGTAGTATTAATGAAGATACCGATGTTCTTTGCTAATTTTTGCAATTTTAGTACACGATCTTAAAAAAAAAAAAATAAATAAATAAAATAAAAAAAGCCAATGACATATAACAGGGTTTTCATTGTGGGGAAAAAAATGGGTGAGAATTTCTCACTATAGATGCGAGTTGGGTAAATACCCAGTGGGTAAGGTATTTATAAATGGGTACTTTCACTTGCCTCCGGTAAACACCCCAAATCAGAGTATTTATGAATTTTAGTTATTTTTATAACATGTAACTGGGCCTACAAGTCTGCAGGCCAGCCCTAGTTACATGCAATAAAAATCAAACTGCGAGGATTTTACGCCACTTTATGAAAAATGGAAGCATGCGCGACATTTTTTTTTTTAAGGGTCCAAATCTTTCGAGAGGCGATAATTTTGTGCAGAATGAAACCAATTTGTAAGGGCGAGAATTTTTCACAGTAATAATTTTTTAATGAGAGGAAAAGAAAAGAAAAATGCGCGTTTCTCGGTCGCGTTCTAGTAAACACTGTATTAAAGGATTAATGTATTAAATTTATAATAATGAAAAGAATTTAACAATTTCTTTATTATTTTCAAGATACAGTACCATATTCTTGTATAGTTCCTTAACAAAACAGTTTGTAAGCCTAGTATTTTTAAGAACACCCCCCCCCCTTTACAGTCAAGCCTTTTTGACAAGAACAAAAAATGCGTGTCTCAGTTAAAAGCAGTTAGTATAATAACTAAAATTTCTAACAAAATGCTTTCCGTCGAAAATATTGTTTGCAGAGGCAAACAAAATATTTGACATAGACTAAGCGCTACAGTAGTTAATTAAACAAATAATTTAGCGTCTTATTTGCTATAACCTGTTAGCTTCATCCTTGCATAGACGCGGCCGCGATTCCTTTTCTGTGACCATCATTGCTTCCTGGAATACGTCTTGTGGTCATATGCCATAGTAGGAGTAATCAGAGACCTAGGCCGGTAAGCAACGATATGCATGGGAGTGGATTCACTGCTGTCGAATTCTTTACAACGATGGAAGGATGGAAGGATGCAGGTTAATTATTCATTGCATCAGGCGCGTAGCCAGAAAAAAATGTCTCCAGGAGAAATGAAGAATATTCGTGTATCAATAGATGGAATTTTGTACGATATAACGCTTATGCTAAGTAATTTAAAAATTTGGGAATATATATTCCGATAGCCCAAGCCCCCACTGCGTTACATATTGTGTGCGCCAGAAAGATTGTATTGGAAAGGCTTTTGTAATCATTGTTTGAGCATTTTTAACTTTGTTATGATTTGTTTCGTCCTCCCCACCCCCACCCCCAAATATAAGCCAAAGTAGTTTTGACGGTAAGTACTCTACATCTTAAAGTCTATTTTAATCATTTGAAGGAACCCCCCCCCCCTGTCCAATCCAGTGAAAAGTTTCAAGAGGGGAAGAGCGATAAATGTATACAAGCATTTTATTACTAATGGGCCAGTCGTTTTTCTTTTTTAACTATTGAACCCAGGTTTAACCTGTTTATCTCGCAAGGGTGGTCTCTATCTGAGCAATCAAAGACACACTGAGCAATCAAAGACACACGTGACTACTGCAACTCATATATATGTATACGTGTGTGTGATAATGTAGTGAAGAATATACATTTTGTATGGCAAAAAATTCCTCATGGGGGGTTATGACCCCCCTAAACCCCCCCCTTGGCTACGCCTCTGAGGCCGGCGATAAGAAAATCCTGAGATCAATACCAGCTTGTGATGCTTTTGCTACTGCTTTCTCTCCGTTGATGACGATGCCGGATCGCGGAAAAAACAGCTCCATGGTTTATTAGTCTAATTACCATAATTAATTAACGTATATCTCGGAAACTATACACCGGAGCGCGTTTTTATTGATTCTCGACCCCCCCTAGACTGAACACCCCACCGATACTTAAAATTTCGAATGCTTTGACACCAAACTTAACCTTTTAATCTTACAGGCCCAGGGGGTCATACGAAGCTCCCCTATATTTTCAATTTGGGCATTTTAAACACTAGCCTCCTCCGGCGGCATCTCCAAAGTCTGGAAACCATCCCAGGGCCAATTTCTACATGTTTGCAGTCCTTTTAAGCCTCAATCATGGTTAATTGGTCTAATTACCATAATTAATTAACGTATATCTCGGAAACTATCCATCGGAGCGCGTTTTTATTGATTCTCGACCCCCCCTAGACGTATACCCCCATCGATAAATAAAATTTCGAATACTTTGACACCAAACTTAACCTTGTAATCTTACAGGCCCAGGGGGTCATACGAAGCTCCCCTGTATTTTCATTTCGGGCAGTTTAAACACTAGTTTTACTCGAGCAAGGAGAGAGAGATGCTAGCTGCCCGAGAACTCAGCGGAGAACGGAGAAGAAACCCGATGAATGGGTGAAGGGTGTTTAAATAGTACGGCTTTCGGCGCAGAGAGAGGGAAAATTTCTTTAGTTGTTTTATTGATGATTCAAGATTCGAATCACTGATTCGAATAATCGAAGTAGTGAGTGAGTTGAGATTCGAATCAGTAAAATGAGTCGAACCGCCCATTTCTAATGGGCACATCTAAGGATTCATAACTGTCGCGCCGCACCGCAACCATGCCGTACTGTTTAGCCGTTTTGGACCGTTGGCTGTCCTCGCAACGAGCTTGCCTTGCCGCATGTAAATACACCAATTCTCTTCTGTAATTGGCTGTAGCTTTGCGGTCGCTGCGGAATATCTGTTCTCGCCAGATAATGCGCAAACCCTCAGCGCTCGCCGCCATGTTGCTCTGCTACGTGACGTCATTGCGCTGTCTTAGCGGTGCGGTACGGCGGTCTTAGCGGTGCAAAACGGCGAAACAGTCCGTCATGGTTGCGGTACGGCGCGGCAGATATGAATCCACCTTTAAGGTGGATTAAGCCGGATTCATACTGGCCGTACCGCACCGCTAAGACGTCACGTGGCGGAGCAACACGGCGTCCGCGCCTCGAGCGCCGAGGGTTTGCGCATTATCTGGCGAGAACAGATATTTCGCAGGGACCGCAAATCTACAGCCAATTACAGAAGAGCTTTTACAGCTACAGCCAATTACAGAAGAGCATTGGTGTATTTACTTGCGGCACCGCAAGCTCGCCGCGCGGACAGACAACGGTCCAAAACGGCGAAACAGTACGGCATGGTTGCGGTGCGGCGCGGCAGATATGAATCCCCCTTTAAGGTGGTGTAAATACACCAATGCTCTTCTCTAATTGGCTGTAGCTTTGCGGTCGCTGCGGAATATCTGTTCTCGCCAGATAATGCGCAAACCCTCGGCGCTGGCCGCGCGGGCGCCGTGTTGCTCCGCCACGTGACGTCATTGCGGCGTCTTAGCGGTGCGGTACGGCCAGTATGAATCCGGCTTTGGTCCGTGATCTATCAAATAATGTTGCCATCTCGTAGAATATTTTTAATTTGCATAACATTGGCAGTTACCATTTTACAAGTTTTGAATATTATGAAATTGAATCTGTATTAAAATATATTTGAATAAATTTAGTATATATTCAAATATGTTTTGTACACTTTTAAATATAATTTGAACTTATTCAAAATATTTTGCAAACTCCATGCCTGTCTGGAACGCTTGCTGCTGGAACGAGTGGCGGCACCAGAAAATAAACAAATGTACGGCTCGCTTTTCTGCTATGGCTTATTCCAATGATTGTAAGCGGCAGTTACTTCAAACGGATTGCAAACATCTAATAAAAGCTGTTACTCATTTTAAAGTATTTATTTATTATTGCTATTAACTCTAGTATTCAGAATTCATCTTGTATTGTAATATTAGAAGCATAATGTATAGGTTGTATCATTTGAAATATTCGTTAAGTAGAAGCTATTTTAATTGTACTAGAAAAATAAAGTTATGTTCCATATTTTTGTAGAAAAACAAAGATTTCTAATTCAAAATTGCAAACGTTTTCTAAAATTTATGTAAAAAATGAATTTTGATGTAATTTATAACTATATTTCAAAACTTTGGAATTGTTATTTCCAGTTAAACTAGAGTACTTGGTGTAATTTTTGTGTTCCAATAAAATTATGAAATGAAAAGTATCGTTGTAAGCAATTTTTGTAAGTCAGACATATAAACATTTTTATGAGTTTGCCCTGGATGATTTCAAAAATAAAATTCAATAAAAACTATCGAATGATTTTTTTTATTTTTAATTTCACTTTGAGTTTGAGTGATTTTTTTCCCCTACAAAATATTTTGAAACATGCCTTCTTGTACTTATAAATTTCAAATACAGTTTGCAAAATAAATTATGTTGCCGTTTTAAAGATAAAATCCTATTATGTTGTTTGGTACAGTAAAATAACTTGTTGATTCTTTTCTTTTTTTAGAATACATGCATAATTCAAATCTGAAAAATAAAACTGTGTAGACTATTACGTAAGATCTGGTTACTAGTATATTTTGTCATAAATTGTGTTGATTTAAGGTAATTTTGAATGACATGGTAAGGGCCCCATGTAAACATGGTAAAAGTTGCTGCAGCTCAGCAACTTTCGCCAACTATTTTGCATGATCAACAAAGCAAACTCAAATAATTTTAACAAATTACAATTGCACGTAAATTACACTTACAAAAAAAGTGCACGTGAATTATACTTACAAAAAAGTGAGTTAGATAAAAGCATCAAAGTCACTGCATAATAATTAAAATTCAACCGCTGGCCCATATTTAGCCTAAAAGAACTTCGGGAAATTTGGGTTCCTAAAAAAACTCCCAGAAAAACTAATTTAAAATGAGCAAAGAGTGGACTGTTTTTAACTCAAAAAAACTTTGCTGGATTAAGTAACCTAGTTGTACAGCTAATGTAAACTAGGCAAGCACTGGCCCATTTTTAACATAAAAAAAAAACTTTGGTGAATTTAGTAACCTAGCTATACATCTAATCTAAAATCATCATTATTGCAATAGCACATAAGTAACACTAACAAAAAACAACAACATCAAAAAATCCAATGCCAATTTTAAAATAATTATAAACCTTAAATTACTTCAGAAAGATTCATTAAATAAAAGCACTTAGCTTATTTTTTTCACTCCGTCAACACTTCATACTCTTACCTCACCCCTTAATCGGCACTTAGCACTAACAGATTGCTATAACCTAACTTCCATACATTAGTTAATAACATACTTCATTTCAGTTCTCAGGCTCGGACTGGCTCTCTTGGGGGCCCTCGGCTAGAGATTTTAAAGGGGCCTCTTCAGGAACCGATTTGTCGATTTGGGAGCCCTATCCAAAAGCTTCATTGGGGGCCTCCTCTTTGAAAAACTTTTTCAAAATTTACAAATTTTTAAAGAACAATTTGGCGGCCCGGGCGCTTGCCCCGAATGCCCTCCCGAAAATCAGGCCCAGCCTCTTACTGAGAAATTTAGAGGGAATAGAATATTAGAATATGTAATATTTGAAAATTAGGCATATGCGCCTAAAAATCACATTTAACTATTTTAGAGATTTGGGGGCCCCCTTGTGTCGCGGGGTTTCTGGGATCCTCCGCTGCGTCACTGCGTAAGATTGATGGAAAATAAATAATTAAATTACTCTTATTATAAAGTTGTATGTCCACTTTTGAATGCCTCACTGGGGCCCCCTTGGGCCGGGGGCCCTCGACGATTGCCGACCAGCCGACCTGGCCAGTCCGGGCCTGTCAGTTCTGTTACATGATAAACATTTTGAACTCTAAACTTCTATTCATGCACGAATTTCTCCGAGAAAGCTTATTAACTTACTATAAACACTACAGTTCAGAAAGAGGCATCAAATTCACAAAGATAATTAAACAACTAATGCTCAACAATACCCATTCTTCAACAACATTGAAGATATGGATATCTTTGTTCCTGTCAGTTCTAGTTTGCTATAATGTGATAATTCATCTGCTGACATTATTCTGCAAACACCATTTATTGCTCCGGCCTTTTCGCCAATCTGAGCCACAGTTTGTAAACAAAACAAAACATTCATCATACTGTCTTCTCCGTTTAGACCTAATTTAGTTGAGAAAAAAAAAAAAAAAAAGAAAAATAACAAAACTTTATTGTACTTTAGTTGTCAAATCACATCAAAAATAATGCGGTGGGGTGGGTGGGGGAGAAATGTTTATTTATTTTATTTTTTGTTTGCTTGTGGGGTTATGGCCGATTAGCTACTTGTGGGCTCTAGGCCGAGGATCCTTCTAAGGGATCCTAGCCCATATCTACGCTAAGTTTCGGAGGAAACCACGGACAACTACAAATGGTTAGGTCAGCGGACGCGACCTGGTTTTGAACAAGGCACCTACAGTCTCCCAGTTCAGAGCGCTATATGCCCGACTACTGGTGTGGCTCCAGAGTATGAGCTCACTGTTGTGGTACACTTTAAAGATATTTCTGCAGAACTGAAACAATAGATTTTATCAAAATTGGATTGGTTCATGTTGTTTATGTAGCATATTCACAATGCATTTAGTTATCAATGTACGATTAAAACTGTATTTGTTTTTAAGCATTTTTTCCCCCCACAACCTTCTCATGAACCATCCCAAACCTATAATGTTCTTTTGAGGTATAATGCAATGTTTAAACTGTTTTTAAAGCAATCAAATTACGGCACTGACTCAAAAAATTTAAATTGTGTATTTACAAGTTACTATCCTTAAGAAGTATCCAGAAAAAATAAGCAGTTGAAAGTTTAGGTACTCTTTTAAAAAAAGTTTTAAAGCCAATTGTACGCCATGGTGTAAAAACAGTGTTCTTCGCCGGCACGCTGGCCTAGACCTCAGTGGTGGTGCAGACCTCTACTCCCGGTTCAGTGCACCATACACTATGCCACTGATGGGGCTATTTATTTTATTTTTCCAGTTGCTAAATGGGGTAGTACTATTCCATTACCAAAGCCTTGAGGTACTTAACAGTTAACTGAACACTACTCAACGTCAAGCTAAAATATTGTCACTAGTTGTGGCACAAGTAAAACTATTATATATTTATTCCATTGACTATAAATAGGAATTAAATTATGTAAATGTATAAGAAATTGATACCAGGTTATTGGCCTTTCTGATCCATATCCATACCATCATCACACAGAATCTGAAGTTTTAAAAACATATTTCAGTGACTCAAAAAGTTCATAATGTTTCTCCAGGAACTATTTTATGCAAAATTAACTGAAGCAGAGACACCATCTATTTAGAGTACAGTAGACACCCTCTTAACCTGCTTTCGTTTAACCGGCAGTATTTGATTTAAATAAAAAATTCTCAAAAAATAAAAAATTTCTGACAACGACCTCCGTCATATCACATACAGATGGAGCAAAAGCACTGGACTAGGGCTTTATGCTATGCTATGTGGATCAACAAGCTCCAGCTGTCTCCATCGATTTGATACTTTAAAAAGAAAATGGTGGAACTGTGCAGTAAGTTGGCGAACATTCAGATTTCAGCAGAATAAAAAAGACTGATGTTTTTAAAACTTTCCTCCTAATGGTATGTAAAACTTTCGTAATAAGTTAAAGCATTTATTATAATACAGTTCCATTTTTAATTCTCCCCCTTTCACTGGATTTTCACAGGGGACCGGCCTAATTGGGGGCCCCCAGTCCCAATTACGCCGGTTAAGAGGGAGTCTACTGTATTACATTTTAAAGATTTTTTTTTTTTCTGGGATATTTCATAACTCATAGGTTTACCCTTTGTAAATATGCATAGTATAGTTTGTAAAATGGCATTCTAATTTTATTTTTCAGTCTTTGCTACAGCTAGATTCTATCTACCATGGTCCCACCAGTGGCTGAGCGCATAGCTCTCTGAACTGGGAAACGGAAAGTATGTGGTTCAAAACCAAGTAACATCCGTTGACTTAACTGTTTGGAGTTTTCCATGGTTACGTTATAGAAGTTGATGCGTTGCAGTGCCATTTAACGTCAAGTTACAGCAAAATGGATAGTAAAAAATATTCTCTGTGTTCTAATATCCGCGTGTACTAAATTTAATCGAAATCGGTTGTACGATAAAACATAAAACGGCATAGCAACCGGCTAAACGAAATAAAATTCTACGTTCTGCTGCGCCACCTAGTGGCAAGTTAGAGGAAAACGGATAGTATAAAAAATTTCTCCATGATAAAAGATTTAGGTGAACCAAATTTCCTGGTGATCGATCAAACGGTGCTGGAGTTTTTCAACCTCATACACATATACCGACATTCATTTTTACCTATAACCAGTGTTATTATATATACCAGTTTCAAATAAAATCCAGTTTCAAATCTAAGCCTAGCCAAAGTGCCAACATAGGCCATTTTGCAAGAGTTTTATCAGGGAATCATTCGAAGCATTGACTTAGCAGCAATCAAAATGGGAAATGGTTCGACCGCCAAAAAGTAAAGTAGGCATTTATTTGAAAAGTGGAATCCCTTAATACAGCCACATTTTTTAAAATTATCAACTATAACGTGTTTTATTCATCGTTACTCCGATGTACTAAATGCGAAGATTTCAATTTTCTGAAATTGGGCGGAATCCTCCTAACTTAAATCAATGTACTCGATTGGCGAGAATTCTGAAGATAGATCGCTTGAAATCTCTTAATAGCTGCATTATTTCTGCACGGATTATTAAAATTTAACGCTGTATTCTAATAAAAACCTATGCTCTTGTTTTCTAAAATCTATTTCCTTAAGCTCTCATTAAATTGCGCCAAGCCGAAAACTGTGCAAACCACCAGAACTCACTTTCTCAAAATCGGCATATCAGCCATTTTATTTTTCGCCAAACTAAAATCTTTTACATATTAGCCTCTTTACATATTAGTATATTAGCGTGGAAATCTTCAATTCTTATTGTTTTGCGTATAAAACATTTCATTCCTGCTCCGATTTCCCATGCACATGATATTATAATTTAAAAAAAAAACCCTTACAAATATAAACTAACAACAAAAAAAATCATTATTATACCTTTATTTTACTTTAAGAATTTAAAACATTTTATTCGGCAAAATCGCCACACATGGCAACCACGATGCGTATTTCACACTTTTTTCACTACAGGGGTTACGATTACGGAAAGCTTTCTGCTTAGAGAATATAAAAAATCTCTTAAATTCCGGGAACGGGTGGACTTTCAAAGTTTTAAAGTGGACTGTCATTTATTCTATATTGTTTTACATATCTGTGCAAAATTTCAGGCTGATAGCTCCATTTTTGTGGATTTGTATAATATCCAAATCCACAAGATGACAAACAGGATTTCATTTTTATTTATAAGTATAAACACTTTCATATGTAGATGATGAGTCACGTGACTCTTTAAATTTCGGATTTGATAATTTGATCACGTGAAATAAAATCCCTTATTGCAATTATATACCGTAATTTCCTGCCGATAATCCGCGGATTATCTGTTAAAAAACGTTAAAAAATTACGATGCGGATTATCCGCCGCCGCATATTATCTGTGACATTTTTTTTTTTTCCTTGGGGAAAATTTTGGCCCTTGTAACTTTAGTTTTTCTATCAGAAAATAAGAATTGGGACTCTTTTTGCTACTAGATGGCGCTGGTAACCAACTGCAACAGGAGTACGTGCGTACACTAGAGACTAGATTATTTTTTCCTACACATGGTTCTCAACTTGTGATATCTCAATGTAGCTTTTTATTGGTCAAAAGTTGTACCACGGGGCTACAACTGTTCCCATTCGTCACCGGGCATCATTAAAAATTTTAGCAGCTTGATCATGCGGAAAACTTTCTAAATTGATATTTCCATCAGCTATTCTAATAAGATTGCTTAAATTGGCACTGAATGTTTACTGAAATTTGCACTTGAATTGTTAATGAATATTCAAAGAATCACATCCAGTTTAAATAAGCAACAGAATTATTAACTATAATATTTTATCTAGTATAATAAAATTATATAATATAACTTAATATTTATATAAATGTTAAATTATATTATACTACAAAGTTGGTAAGATACAAATATGTGTGACAAAGTTAAAACAGATATAGTTAAGTTCAAATTCTTACTACAGTAAAAGCTAGATTATCTGGTATTTAACTGGAAAATTTCAGCTTCCCTCTTATTTATTTATTTATTATTTTTTTTTTTTGGGGGGGGGGATCTTCTTAAAAGATTGATTAACTCTTACTGTGAACCGTAACTAAGAACGGAGGGGGGGGGGTTTACAAATTTCAAACTGCCAGAGAATATCAATAATTCCATGAATTGTGGTGATATATAAAAAAACAAGCAGATGAAATGCTCTCAAAACTCATACAACGGACGTACATACAAAAACAAAACATTTTACAGCTGCAGGAGAAAAATAAACACGTCAGCTCTGTGTGGATAGCATTAATTAATATTCCCCTTCTGCATTCCAATGATTCAACCGTGTTATCTCTGAACAGAAACTCAAGAGAGGAAGGGGGGGAGGGGACGCTTCTTTGCGAGCGGCCTCGGCAGCTCGTTATCTGAGTTTTGTTTTGTTTTGTCTCCGGCTCGATTTCCACAGTAGTAGAATGAAAACAAATTTTCGTATTTGTAAACTGACGTTTTTAAACTTTCAAACAGCGAGCGAGAATTTCGCGCTGGTGGTAAATATTTTGCAGCGTGAGAATACCTCGCATAGTAATATTTTTTGCACAAGACTTAAAAAAAATTATGCGAGATTCTCACGCTCTAGCGGGAACCCTGTAAAAATACATTTCACTCTCCTCTCTCCTGTTACATCATTAGATGACGGGCAGAATAGCATGGGAAAGGAATATGCGCTGCGATGATTCAAAGCAGGGGAACAGCTACAAAATTATACCTTTGTTTACACTAATTTTTTTTAAGTGTACAGTAAATTTTCTTTGTATTTATTTTTTTTCAGTACCAATTTCAATTTTTATAGTTTATTTCTCATCTCAATTTAGCACAAAATGTGTTGTATGCCGAAATCGACGTGCGTTAACAATACCGATGTAATTTTGAAAAATATTGATTGTCTGCTTCAGAATATTCGTGGATAATACGGCGCCGCGGATTATACGATGTAATTTTTTTTTCTGAGCTCATAAAACCGGTTGCGGATTATGCGCCGATGCGGATTATAGGCAGGAAATTACGGTACAAATTCGTGTGGTTTAACCTGAAAACCTTATTGTGAAGGTGTAAATATTGTCTTTTTCTTGAACACACGTGCATATTATTGTCGTACCGCTATGTATTATACATATAAACCTTCCTCTTGAATCACTGTATCTATTGCTGGAAACTGCATTAAAATCTGTTGAGTAGTTTAAAAGATCTTAGCGAACATTGAGCGGAAGCGACTTCATTTTATACTATGTAAAGATATTAAATGTTTTGTGTTATTGAGATTGAATAGGAAAGCATGCTGTAAATGTTTAGTGTGTCAGAGGGCTATTTTTGAAAATTCTTTAATGCTAGCTGAAAATTTTAAAAGCAATTTGTCAAGATCACTATTTGATTTTCCTTTTTTGTTGATTTATCTTTAATAATGTATTTCTTCATGATGAGAGAGAGAGAGAGATTCTATATTAGCAAAATCATATTTCTATATAAAGTTATTTTGTTTTAGATTGATTTAATTTTCTTAAATTATTTATTTTTTGTGAAAACCAATTTAAATAATTTATACCATTTTGTTATTATATTTTGTATAAATGAAGTTTGTGAGTTTCTTATCCTTCTCATCATTTTCTTTTTAGGAAAATGAAGAGAATTTTACTCTTTGCTTGGATTTTACTCTTTCAAACTTACTTTATCACTCTTATTTAGATGTTAATAGTCATCAAGTAAATCGCTCTATAAATGGGTAAAGTCTGCATTTTATCAGTTATTGCTTAGTGTTTTGCTTTATTTGTTATTTGTTGACTATTTTGATTGAACAGTAAGATTTGTGGTTTTGATGAATTTTAGGTAAATGTAACTTGTTACTTGTTTCATGCAGCAATTCTAAATAATTAGCTATTATAATCTTTCACTTTTCTGTTTAACTTTTTTAGGTAATTTTCTATTGGGCATTAAATTTAATTCATGCAGTTATTTTTCTCTTTTTCAAAAAATTATTTATTTCATAATTAGTCAACATCAATAGAAGTTTTGTCTGTCACTAGACACCCCTCCCCCTCAATCTTTCTCTTAAAAGATAATTTTTTTTTTAAAGGACCAATCTTATTTTTTGAGTTTATTTGTAAATTAAGCTCATTTTTCTATGATTTCAGTAAAATAGAAATGTTGTTCTAGTAAGCCATGTGCCAGAGCAAATGATAACCAATAAGAACAATGTCTGAAAATTAAAGCAGTTGCAAAAGCCCTTCCCATCAAAAGTTGTTTTTAAAAACAGTAGAAAGTCATTGTGTTGCTGATGTTGAAGAATACCTTTAATAATCTAACCGGTACTTTTCCATTATGCGAATGCCAGCCAAATGTAGTGTTTTTTTTTTTTTTCCCTCTCCAAGTAGCTATATATTTTTTTTCTCTCCCGATTTTTTCTCTTTTTATCATGCAATGCCTGAAGTACATAGAATAGAAAAAATACCGTAAGTGGGTGACGGTTGAGTTGGCGATTTTGTTTTGTCGCCAACTTCTAACCTTGGAGACTTTTTTTTCATGCCAAACAAAACATAAACATACGTTCATACATAAGTAACAAAATGAAGCTAAAACTACAATACACTTATCTAAACACATAAAAACATTTTTAGACATATTTGAAATGCAATTATGAACAAAATTCACATAAACAAAGCACTAGCTCTGGATTATGGGTACGTTAAAAAATAAATAAGACATAACCTTCAAAATATGCAAAATGCCAAAATATGTTTCTGCACATAATTATGGAGCAAAATTTTCCTTAAAATGTTAAAATCACAGTTTAAAATTAATAGACAAACACTCAAAAAAACCGATTACTTTCCCCCTCCTCCCCCTTCCCCCACACACACAATTCCCCACAAACAACTCAAAAATACTTATATATTGAAACATATTTAACCTGAATACTTCACGTGATTTCAAGATAAATATACTGCAAATATCTTAACAAAATGTTAAAAACACTCTTTATAAATAACAGAAAACCACTATAATAAACCGGCTACCTCCACCCCCGTGATTTTTGCAATTTAATACCTTCAAAACACACAAAATTTCAGGGTTGGCATGGTTTAAACCGACTGGTTTAAATCACGGTTTAAACCATGGTTTAAACCAAATGGTTTTTTTCTCAAAAAAACCAATTGGTTTTTTTAAAAGAATAATTTAAAATTATAAATACTACAGATAGAATACGTTCTAATATATTTTTAAATTATCCTCATAAGTATCAAGAATAAGTTTATTATATCACTCTAGATACCTTATTATTTTATAATTATTAAAAATTATTAATTAAACTTAAATTATAGGCTGCATTTTTTACTTGAATAATGCTTGATACTTGAACTTTTCCAAAATAGAGGTTTTGTGTTTTAACAACTTATTTCTAAACCTTAAAAATATTATTTTGAACTAAATATCACCATTATTACTAATGAATCTAAGAGCAATATTCCATGTAAAATGTAGTAAACAATTACTATTGTATTATATTATACTAGCTGCCAAGGTGGCCAGCTTCGCCCCCCCATATCTTACCATATTTACTCAGTCAGTTTTGTCTAAATTATCGGAGTCCTTTCAACGAAAATCATATTCCATGGTTTTAACAGGATTTGTCATGAAATGTATTTAGGTTATGGTTGCTACAAATTTTGGGGGTATCATGACAAAAGCTGATGGTGACCATGGGGCATGTGAATAGATCCGAAAGATTTTGGGGTCCTCATCATGGCACGGTGGTAATGTCACTGAAAATGGTAGATGGCCGAAGTGTGAGGGTCCCGGATTTGGGTCCCATCATGCGGCTGTCGATCTAACGGTCTGGAGTTTTGGTAGGTTTTCTCCAGATGTAACGTGGGTACGCGTTAAAACCCGAAAGTCCTCCTGCCAAGGCATCTCCTATCCTTGGCAGATCACTCAGAGTAGCGTTGCCATTAATCAAATCAAAAAGAAACAATTTGCTTTTTCGTGTATGGAAACACGAAATGGCTAAAATATACTTCATTGCAAAGTAGTTTTTTTTAAAAAATGTGCAATAAACGCGAAGTAAAAAAATCCGAAAGATTTTGTTTCTTTGCACATACATTGTTATTTTTTAATCTATCTACTGCGTGACACACGTAACCAGTAACAAATAGGCTTGCTTCACTTGATGTCATTGAACTGTTAATCTGGATTTTTGCACGTGTGTTATTGTTATTACGCTAATGTTTACATCTAGTTCTTGCTGCTCCCAGCATAAAAATATCGTCAATTTTGGTACCGCATACATTAGCGTATTATATAAGTAGATACTAAATATAAAAAAATAGTATCTCTAAATAAAATATTAAAATTGAATGATTTCAATGTCCACATAAGTATAGCAACAATTTTTTATTTACTTTGTTTTAATTATTTTCAGAAGAAATATTAATTTTTATTTGAACATTTTACAAATAATTTTATTTATAAATATGTAACATGTAATTATAAAAGGATTAAAAAAAAACCTGGTTTAAACCAAAAAAACCCGGTTTAAACCAAATAAACCCGGTTTTTTGGTTTTTTTCAAATAAACCAGGTTTTTTTCCAACCCTGCAAAATTTACACTATTAATCAGAATAGAATGAAAACTGATCATAAACAACTCAAAATTCCGTACATATTTATTCAAATTAAACCTGAAAATAACAGAAAACCACTATGATAAATTGTCTACCTCCTCAACCCCCAGAGTTTGAGTAATAGCGGCACTGGTTTTATAAGGATTATGGTGCATCCGTAATATAAATAATCATTCATTCTTTAAAAAACCCTTCCTCCAACAACTTTGACGAAATTTTATCGTATCTCCTGCATTCGCCGTAATTTCCTGTAAATTCATATTCATCGCCCACCCCCCAAAAAATATATTAAACCAACAATCGCCAAAACTAAAACAAATATGCCAATGCATATTAAACCTTGCAGAAGAATACAACAGCAGAATTGGGGAAGAATATACAACATACAAAACATACACAGTTGGCTTTCAATTGCTATATTTAAATACATGCTCAGGACCTACACACGATTCATGAATCAAATAGGTGGACGAATACAAAACAGGAAAATATGTTCTTCTTTGCTTTTCAAACACAAGCTAATCTACTATGCACGAACAAGCGAGGATACTAAAAAAACAAGGTCTTGGCAACTGTGCAGGGTGGAGTGGGAGGATCCAGGATGTGTTACCAGAAAATTTCGTCACCAAGCTTTGCCCTCCACTATAAAAAAAAATTCACCAAATTTGGCTGGCATTCGTATAACAGAATTCTATCATCTAACTTGTGATAATTTAAGAGTGTTATAGTGAAATAAGAAATCTTTTTATAACATATTATTACAGAATTACTCTGCTAGTTTCCTGGGTTCGTTGTTCTAAAGTCCAGTTGGTGTAGAAAGTTCTGGTAAAGAGTCCATTTGTCAGGATGGAACACAACTTTATTGCTTCTAGAACTTAGTAGAACAATCAGCTGTACAAAATTTATAAGCACTAACAGACAGTAGCTAGCTTTCAGAAATGCTGTAATTCTCACAAAGTAAAACACTTCCTCAGGTAAAATTCAGTGGAAATATACGAGGGATAACACTAACACTCCCTCAAGACTCAACAGTGAAGAATTTGCAAAACAGCTTCGAAAAAGCAAGCCAAAACACAGCTTCTAACGCAGAGCAAAGCACCACTGGATCCACACTGAACGGGAGCTCTCTCTACGCTACAGATGCTCCACTCACACTCGTATTTATAGGTAGGGCAGAAGCTACAAGAAACTTCTAGAAGAGTCTATTTCTCAAGGATACCACATAAAGAGAGAATTTCGATTACGTCATAGAAGAGAAATGCTAGGTTATTATGTGATTTTAATGCAGCAAAAGCAGCTTTACAAGCCCCATAGAGAAAATCGCACCAAATGATCAAAATGTCGCCAAGCTTCGCGAATTTTGGCGAGATATTGCCAAATTTAGCGCCAAAAATAAGTCCCCAAAAGTGAAGTCATCAAAGGCCTATGACCAATATTTCTCAAGATTTCTAGAAACCCATAGAAAAACAATGGGGAAACCAAAATCTCCGTATCTCCGGTTCTAGTTGACCGATTTTGATCCAACAAAAAGCAAAATTTAACGATTTGAAACATAGAATACGAATTTTGAATTATTTTAAGTCCCAGAACTGTGGGTTGTCCCAAAAATTCGTAACATTGCCCCCTTCCCAATGATTGCACGTCCCAGGCAGTACAATCCCCAGTTAGGAGGTCACATAAATATCTACAGTGTATAACCATTAACAAGATCTTAACAACATAATTTAAGCAAGTAATCAATAAACACAACAAGCAAATACACACTAATAAATAAATAACCATAATAAACAATTACACTAATAAGGAATAGACATAATAAACAAATACACTTTAATAAAAACCAATATTTTACAAATATGTTCACTAAACATGGCATAAGTGCAGAGTAAGGAGTTGAGGGAAGAGGAAGAGAAGAAAAAGACAGGAAAGAAAGGAGAAACTACGCCACAGTGACCATGGTCCACTATTCAAATAACTAATTATAACCGCGGTAGATGGCTAGTCGATCGTAATGAACAACTCTTGGTTTCCAGTTAGGTGACTTACGAATCCGTACCATGATGTCTTTCAGTCTGTTTAGGACTGTATAAGGACCCTCCCACGGCGATTGCAGCTTGGGAGACAGGCCTTTCTGTCTAGTAGGATTCCAAAGCCAAACTTTGTCACCTACGTTGAACTCATGTGCCGTAGCCTTCATGTCGTAGCAAGTCTTCATCTTCTCCGTGTTCAGGTTGATCCACTCCCGAGGAAAATGATGTACGTCTTGAAACCGTGCCCGAAGATTTTCCATGTACTCTTCTGGCGATGAAGGTGCATCCATAAGCGTAAAGTTTTCAAAATTATTGGGGGGGCCGGGCCCCATAACCACATATATTCACGTCAGAGGCGTAGCCAAGGGGGGGGGGAGTTAGGGGGTCATAATCCCCCCCCATGAGGAATTTTTTGCCATAGAAAATGTATATTCTTCACTCCCTTATCATACACCCGTATACATATATGTGAGTTGCAGAAGTTGTAACCCCCCCCCCTCCCCATGAAAAATTTGTGGCTACGCCACTGATTCACATACATATAACTTACTTACCATATATAAGTGTAAATTATTGGAGGCGCTTGAGCTCTATGGGTCCATAAAATTCTACACCCATGTATGGTAAGTATCCATATTAGTATCTTCCTACCATGTAATAAGTTAAAAATAGAAGCAAAGTAAAAAATCCAAAGGAGGAAAAAAAAAAAAACATTTTGGATGAGATAGTACATTTTAGACACATCTGAACTTCATTTCATACATTTCTTCATTTCATACTTTACATTGCATAATCTGATTTTAATTAGCCAGAGCCTGGCGAGGGCAGCTTATAGTAGCATTGTGTGTTACGTGGCGTCACAATGAATACTAAATCATGATTGAAATCAAAAGAAGAAAAATTTTAAAAGTACAAGTAAAGGTTTTTTTTAAACCTTTGTAATTGGCATGAAATATTTTTTTTTAATTTGTATAAATTAGTTTTCTGTATTTAGTGGTAAATTATTGGGTGGGCTCAGCCCCTTTTCACAATTTATTGGGCGGGCTCGAGCCCCACGGGCCCATATAACTCTACGCCTATGGGTGCATCTGGATAGCGGCCAAACACCAGATCGGCGAGAAGACGAAGATCGCTGCTGAACAACATCTGGGAAGGTGTGAAGCCGGTAGTCTCATGGACGGCACTCCTCTAGGCCAGTAAGAAGAGGGGGAGTTTCTTGTCCTAGTCCTCTTGATTTCTAGACTCGAGAAGTGAGAAGTTGCTAAAAATAGTGCGATTGAACCTCTCCACCATGCCATCGGATTGTGGGTGTAAATGCGTCGAAGAATAGCTGCTGCTTTAAGATTTTGTTTGACATTCAGCTTGCAATTTTTGCTGTCATGGGAACTGAAACTGAATAGCTGCCAGTTGAAAAAAAATAAATAAAATTACTTTAAATAACTGAGTTTTCGCATGTGAAAGCTACGTCATTTTGATGTAACAAGTTTAAAACCCCTTTCGAAACTCAATCAGAATAACGGACTCACAAGCAAAACATACGTCACGCATGAAATAATTCCATATTTTACATTACTTTGCCAGAAAAAGAGATGAATGCTGTTTTTTCAACAATGAATTATCCAGCATTATTTTTGATTGAGTTTTTAAATGGGACATGTTTTCGAATCGCAAGAAATATTTTGCTGTGCTAAATATGCCAATCTGACAAGAATTATGCATCAAAATATTTTAATGCTGTTTTAATGGCAACCATAAAATGAAAAGATTATCGTTTATGCTAATGTGTAAACTGCAAAGAATCACCAAACAATAAAAGACTACATTCGTGGCTAATATCTTAACCATTTCTTTAAAGTAAGCATGAAAGAGGGAAAAACAAAAATATATAGTATTGGTATCAGTAAAAGATAGTATAAATAATAGTAAATATGCTAGGGCAATATTGATCAAAGCACAATATACCGCATTAATAAATATTCCATGAAACTAAAAGTGTTCTATTTGTTTTTCAACAGCCGTCTTACTGCACAGCTAACTAAACTTTAAGTAATTCTAGATTCTACATTGCATTAATATATCTCTCTGTAGTTTCTACAGAAAATACTGTACCTGAACTTCTTTTTTTCTTGGAGATTCTGTTTTGTCACACATAGTTATGATCACATTTTAGGAATATGTTCTCTTCTTGTTTTGTGATGAGCTGGTACTTGGCTATTTAATTATAAAATAAAATGGTTCTCTACATCATGTAGTATCTAAGGTATTAATGGTATAACTTAAACCAGAAAAGAGTATGATGTAGAAATGTGACATTTTGAAGGTTAGGAATTTCCCCTGTAAACCATCGAGCTTTTGTTTTTCTGATTGCCAATGACACTGACATAGTTTTTTGTGTCATAATATCACAATGGTCTCAGGTCAGTACTTATACTATATGAATAACTAATGAGTAACTTTTTGCCAAGAGTCAAATCATTTTGCTTAGTTTTATATTCCACATCACTGGAATCAATTTGAATTATACATGTAAAAAAAAATTTTGTTCCCTATCGTGTGGAGAATGGGCACATAGCTAGTTTTATATAATTATTAACTGTTAACATTAATTCAGCTTTTTTCCCCCTGTATCATAAATAAAGGAATCGTAATTAAGTTGTTTCTGATCCAGTGAGATTTATGGTTACTTCTGCAATATTTTAAGGCTCTGTGTACTAGGGTTATACTATAATTGGTCTTATTGTCATATTGCATTCTATTTTTTTGCCACTATTTTTTTCTTTCAGTCTGTGTGAGTAATGTTACACAATTATGCAAATCTCTGTTGCTACTGTTGATAATCCTATTTCATCTTCAGAAGAAAACACTCAAAATACTGGTGTTAAACGATAAAAACAAATAAAAACTTTGTGAAAAAACACACCTAAAATGTTACTTATAACACGATACGATCGTTTCGACCAAAAATTCTTTCGGCCTTCAAAGGCTTTGACTGATCAAAATGTACTTGTTAAGAAGAGAAAAAAGGTGTTTAATTTAAAATAATAATGCTTTGTTATTAAAATATTTTTCTAGGCATTTACATCTATATAGCTAAGTAATTATCTGTACCATTTTAAACTGTCAGAATGTGGAACTATGTTATGGCTTTTCTTAATGGATGTATAGTTTTAACATTGTTTTAAGTCCTTGCCGGTTTAATTTTTTTCGAGTTGGAGAGTCAAAAAATGTCAATTTTTTTAACGCGTATTTTGATATAGTTACATTTTAAAAACATAATAACACTATTCTCATATAAGATTTCCTGAATCGTGTATAGTTCTACCTTCTAGTGCATAGAAAAGTAAGTAAAAGTGTTTAAAAGCAAAGGGAAATAATTCAGGAAAGATTACGTGTAAAATAAAAAATTTCCTACTGCCCAAGCTACACTCAGGATAATCCAGAATGGAACATTTTACCTGCCCGAGCTCAGGTTAGGCAAATTTGGTAAGGGGTTAATAACTTACTTAATTAATGATTGTTCAGTACATCTGTACTTTTATCAGCAATTGATTTTAACTAATAAATTTAGCTGTGTATATTGTTTTAATAATTACTTACTTCTTTCATTGTTTTAGATTTGAATATAACACGACCTTTCATACTGTGCATATTTTTTCTTTCTTTTCTTTTCTTTTTTTTTTTTTTAAATTATAGGTTGCATGAAAAGTTTTTAATTCACTCTGATCTTGAAAAGGCATCCAAATTTAAAGCAGTATCAGAAAAGCTTCTTGATACTTTCAACAAAAGATATGGCTCAGAGGTAAAATTAATTATATTCTATTATTTCTAATCTATTTTCTCTTTACATCGCTAATTAAAAATTTTATACATTCATTTTGTTTAACAAATTTTAAAACTTATATTCAGCTGGGTTGACCAATTTAAACAGAATTTTTGGAGTACTATTACTGAAAAACATTTGCAGCCCTACCAAATTTGATTAAATATATTTTTGGCATGAAGATTTTAACTACAGTAGTCGCCGCTTATTCTGGTCAGTGATTTATCAGGTGAGCCACCTATTCTGGTGAAAATCGCAGGAACAGAACAAAATGGCCAAATTACACTGGTTTTCTGCTGGTTACCTTGGTAGTGAGTGCCAGTTTATCTGGTCAAGTAATCTTTGGAGATTAGGTAAAATCTCTGCTTAATCAGCTTTTAGGACGAAGTGAAAGCCAGTCAAAGATAACCCACATTTGTGTGGAGGTGTTACGGTAATTCAATCAAAATAATTGTTAATAGACTTAACAGAATTTGAATAAAAATAATGATCACTCTCACTCCCAGAAGAAATGGGATGCCTGATGATGATGATGACGACGATGTGCACCCGAACCAGTTACTTGCCATAAGAGTAGATTTGCTGAATGCTATAGACTTTTTACATAGAGCATTTGAGGAGAACAGTGTAAATGATCACATCATCTCTTTTCAACGTTAAGTGAGATTAAATTTGTTCTGCTTCTAAAATAGCCTTTAATTTTGGATTCCTACCCCCAAGAAGTTGAAATTTTTTTAAAAAATAAATGTACGTACGTACGTATTTTTTTGCTTGTTCACTTCTTTATACTTTGATAAATATGTGCATACATGAAACTCTTGATGAATATGGTTCATATTTTTTATTTAATTTATTGATTGTTTCCTTAAATTTTCTCACTTTTACTTTGGTCCTGCAGTTTATTTTGGATTTCGGTTATTCTGGTCAATTTCAATCTGCCTTGATGTGACCGTAATAATCGGCGACCACTGTATAACAATTATAATGCATTATAAAGACTGCGTTTATGATAGAATGTAGCTCTCTGTATCAGAGGTACAAATTAAGGAGCCTAAAGCTGTTTTTATGCTTGATTTTGGGGAAAAAATGTGAATCATTTTTATTTCTCCAAGGAATGGCCATGCTCTTATAACTGCTTTTTTAAAAATGAACGGCAGTTATGTTTCGTAGGGTTTTACTGTAAATAAGGAATATTTTTTTGTATGTTGTGTTATTAAAGTTTCACCTTTTAGAATTAATAACTTCTGTCTCAGAGAAGGAATAGACATATATATATATATATATTTATATGCACCTAATATAATTGAAAATTAGTTATAGTAATTTTTTATTAAATAACTACGCAATTTAAAGCAGTTTCAAGCAAATACACACCCTAATTACTTATGATTTTAACTTTCTTTTAGAAAGAAACTGCTTACAGTGTCCTTGCTCTTTTGCTTTATTTATCTGAATCGACTGTCTCAAATAATTCAATTTCTCAATATTCATCATCTTTTAGTGGTATGTATTTATTATTATTGATTTCTTGTCTTCTCTGTATTGGTGAAATTGTGTCAAATTACTTGCAATAGTATTTTTGACATGGAATAGAAAATTTCTAAGCATGTTTCTTATAAAATCATTTCACATACGGTACTGGCTTAAGAGCAAAATGATATGTGTGCAAGAGCGAGTCCCCCCCCCCCCCCTTCAATAAAAGTGGGTATAAACAACTATGATTAAAAAAAGGGAAAAAAAGAACACCGACTTCAAATTATTTGACCACAAGGAAAAAATATTCCCATTCTAAATTAGTAGGGTTTGGAAAATTCTCGCCAAATGTAGAAGATATATCCAAACGGACTTCAGTTTTAGGAACTTATTTTGTGGCTCCAAATTTGCCTATAATTCACCAAAAATGACTAACCTTGGCGACTTTTGACATTAAGACCAGCACCATTACTGGCAACCCTTTAAACAATGGTTTAAAAACACATTTTTTTTCCTTCTAATTTTCAGAATGATGATATCAGAATGTGACCAAATTAATATGGGATCACCCCCCCCCCCTTGAGCTATCCTTTCTAATAAAAAAAGAATTTTTGAAATTGGTCAGTGTAATAAAAAATTATTGCTGTACATACATAAAAAAAAATAAATATAAATATATGCATTGAACGTAGTACCTCCTTCTCTTGTAAAGTTGGTAAAAAAAAACCCAAAATGGTACAGGTGCTCTATCACTGAATTTTATCAGAACTTATTACTTGGAGTTCATAGACAAATTAATGCAATTTTGTGGGTGGGCTGGCTAGTTGAAATTTATATCCATTTTATGGACATAGCTAACATAGGATTTTTTATTTAATTTCTTTTCTCTGAGGGGGAGGGGTGGTCATCCCCTCACCACCTACTTTAATCTGTCAATGGAGGTTTTAGTACTTTTTCATTAATTTTATCTTTAATGACTTATTCCTGCACCAATTGTTTTAATTGAATGTTACAGGTACAGTATAGTACTTTGATATTTGTACTCTGCTGTATTTGTCTGTAGGGCCATTCCACATCAAATCAAACACAAAATTGGAAAACGTTCGCCATGCCATTTCAGGTTTTCCTCAAATTTGTTATTTCCTAAATGATTTATAGAATAGGATAACTCCAAATCTCTAATTTGAAAGTTCTATGACAATTAATTACCGAGAAATTAACTCTGCAAATTTTTACGTTTTCTGCAAGATACGACATTTTTTCTCTGAATTTCTTAAATAACTCCTTACCTGTAGAAGTTACTAAAGTGAAAATTTGTTTCTAGGGGAACTTTCTAAGCTGATTCCAAAAATGTTATCAAAATTTATGTTTCTTCTATAGTTTATGCATGAGTACCATTGCATTTGATAAAAAACTTCATGAATTTTTTTCAGCATGTTTGATCAGAAGCACATGTTTTAAATTTTTATATGTTGTTAAGATGGTATACCACTACATCTCAAAAAAATTTCATTTTGGCTTTCTGCTCAGAAGCTGAGCAAAATAATTATTCAATTTTCATATGACTTTTTGTATTTTGGCTCTAGTAATAAGTTTTAAAGAGCATGCCAAAGAAATGAATATTCAGTAGTACCCTCATTCGTCAAAGTAATCTCCATTATTTCCCAGAACCCACAGACAATGGCCAGGTAGCGCATGGATGCCAGCAGCATAAAAGGATTCATCTTTTGATGCGATGAAGCCATCAATGGATTTTCATACTTCGTCCACTGTGAGGAAGTGTACAGAAGACAAGGCATTGTTCATCAACCGAAGTAGATGATAGTTCGAAGGGGCTATGTCAAGGATATATGCCGGATGTTCAGAAACTTTCCAGCAAATCTTTACTAATGTGTCCCTGACCAGTTTTCGCAATATGAGGCCTTGCATTATCATAGAGTGATTGACAGTAAATGGACATTTACGATCAGTTTCCTGCTTCAGTCATAGCTATTGTTGTTTATAGCGTTCAGCAGTTACACTTTCATCGGGTGCCAATAGTTTATAATACAGTACACCCTTTATATCCCTCCCGACAATGGAAGGTCTCTCTCATGTTGCAAAATCGGTCAAGGACAAGTTTGTCTGGGAAGTTTTGCAGCACCTGGCATATAGCCCTGACACAGCCCCCTTCGGACTATCATTTATTTCAGTCAATAAACAATACCTTGTTTTCTCTACACTTTCCCACAGTGGACTAAGTACGAAAAACCACTGATGACTTCATCACATCAAAAGATGAATCCTTCTATGCTGCTGGCATCCGTGCTTTATCTGACTGTTGGCAGTGGGTGCTGGAAAATAATGGAGGGGTCATTTCCATGTCAATTCAACAAACTGATTCAGACTTGATGTCTCAGATTTTCATGATTTTCTGTATGCAGTAACATATCATAGACTTAAGAAAAAATACCAAATTTCAGCTGCGTGATACTGTTATTTGTGAAGTTATTAAATTTTATGGATTTAAATTTTTATGAAAAAATTACATCTTTTGGCCCCTTTAGTTGCCCGTAGGCTGGCAACCAGTAAAGATACAAACGTAGGAGTGGTCTCATTTTAAAGATCTTGAATGGGGCTTTAATATGATATGTCACAAGAAAAAAAGGCTACAATTTTTAAAAAATTAAAAAAAATTAATTTAAATTTTGTAATTTAAATTTCTTAGAAAGTGGCAATTTAAAATTTTTTAAAAAATAATCCAAAATAGTTTGTGATGTCTAAATATACATAGCAAAATTCTATTGTGGGATCTCAATAGGATGAGGAGATACAGGGCTAATAGAAATAAACATTTTGTAAAAAAAAAAAAGAGAGAGAGAGAGAGAGAAAAGTTCATTGAATGAAGTAAGCACTGGCTATTACTTTTACATTATTATTATTTTTTTTTTGATGGAGAAAGGTCGTATTGACATTCACCAATGAAGAAGCATTATTAAAAATTCAATATAATGTATAAAGCTAAAGCTTAACAAATCAGTACCTTATGTTTGTTTTGTCTTCAGTTGTTGGAAAATATTCACACATTTGTTCACTTTAACATAGAAACCTCTTCCTTTTTTTGAGGTCAGTTAAAAAAATGGATTTCCCCACCAGTGGCTGAGTGTATAGCGCTCTTAACTAGGAGACAGAAGGTGCCTGGTTCAAATCCAGGTCGCATCTGCCGACCTAGCCGTTCGGAGTTTCTTGTGGTTTTCTCCAAAACTTCGCGTACATATGGGTTAGTACCACTTTGAAAGACCTCCATGGAGAGTATTCCCCTTGAACTAGATCCCTCGAGTAGATAATTGACCGTAATCTAAAAAAAAAAAAAAAAAGTGAAAAACAAGACTTTTATGTCTATTAAATTATCTACATTTTCTTGTGCACAATTTAAACTTATTTAATTTGAAATTAGAATACTTGAAATGAACTTTTATACAGATTTTCTAAAATGTAAAAAAGGAATTTTTTAATATAAGGACTGTAATAAAAAATGCTCATTTTGAAACGTAATTACAAAATTCCCGATTCCTTGGAAACTTCTGGGAAGTATTTTTTAAACTTCCCCTCCACCCCAATATTTTTTAAAAGTCAGCACCAGTGTGAATATGAAGGTTAGAATGAAACAGTTTGGATGTATTTTTCATTATTTCTTTTGTGTTTACGGAACTAACTATCAAGAAAGTACTGTCTTGGGAAAGGGATATAGAATTTTGCCACCACCCCCCCTCCCTCCATTTTAGGTAGTTCCTGCAACAGAGAGGCAACTGCACACTGAACTCTCAGGAACTTGACAAACATTTTTCTTTTCCCCCTTTTGGTCATCGGCTTGGCAAATTTTTTTTTGTGGGATACCGGTTTAGAGGAAATTTTTTTCGTATACTCCTTCCCAAACTTACTTATCTTGATTATCTCCACGACACCACTGGTGTACGCTAGGAGCACCCCAGGGTGCCATGGCACAGTTTGGGAGCCTCTACTGTAAGGTAATCATTGCATTTTATTTATTTTATAGTGTCCTATACATTGCATAACAAAATTAGTAATTAAAAAATAAAATTTTACTACATTTGGTACATTATTCACAAACCATATATTTCTGAAGCCCTGTTATCTCCTGATCCCATTGAGATCCCATGATAGAATTTTCCTATGTATATTTAGACTCACAAATTAGTTTCGATAATTTTTTGAAATTTTTAAAGTTGCCACTTTTTGAGGAATTTAAATTTTAAAATTTAAATTTAAATTATCTTTTTTTTTTTAATTGTAACCCCTATCTTGTGGCATATCGTATTAAAGCCCTATTCAAGAGCTTTAAAATGAGACCACTTCCATGTTTGTATTTTCACTGGTTGCCAGCCCACAACAAATTAAAGGTGCCAAAACACGTAATTTTTTCATAAAAATTTAAATCTTAAATATTTAATAACTTCAGAAATAATTGTGCGACACAGCTGAAATTTGGTATGTTTTCTCAAGTCTATGATATATTGCTGCATACCAAAAATCATGAAAATGTGAGACATTAAGTTTGAAAGTCTCCCAAAATTGTGTTGAGTTGACATGGCATGACCCTGAGATTACTTGGACGAATAATGGTATTATTGCATATTCATTTCTTTGACATGTTATTTAAAACTTATTACTAGACCCAATATCTGAAAGGCCACATGAAAATTTAATAATTTTTATGCTCCGCTTCTGAGCAGAAAACGAAGATGAAATTTTTTTGGGATGTAATGGCATACTATCTTAACAACATATAAAAATTTAAAACATGTGCTTATGATCAAACATGCCAAAAAATTAATGATGTTTTTTAGCAAATGCAATGCTTATGCATAGACTATAGAAGATACCCAAATTTTGATAACATTTTTGAAATCAGCTTAAAAAGTTACCTCTAATAACAAATTTTCACTTCATTAACTTCTACAGGTAAGGAGTTATTTGAGAAATTCAGAGAAAAAATGGCATATCTTGCAGAAAATTAAAAATGTGCAAAAAGTATTTCTCTAATTAATTATTGTAAAACCTGCAAAATTGAGATTAATGGTTATCTTAGCCTATAAATCATCTTTATAAAGTTTGAGAAAATTCTAAGTTGGTGTGGTGAACTGTGTACCGTTTGATCTGACGTGGAATGACCCTGTTAGCAGCAAGCTCCTGACAACATTTTATTTGTTGAAGGAAAAAGTTATCAACATATTCAAATGCATAATTTGCATTCAAAATTATATAAAAATTACCACATAAATTTTACCACATTATTTTTTTCAGTGTTTTTCAGATTTCAGTGCCCCTCTCTAAATCGCACATGTCCCACTACACTTGTCACACACACCTTAGGATGGCTCTGTTCACATATGAGCAGAGATTGTGCTTAACCCATCATTGCAGCAAATTGTGAAAAGGCTAGTTCATTTATTTCATACTGAGATTCAAGTATACACATATATATATATATATTTGGTAGCAAGACATGCAATGTTTTGTGAAGAAGGAAAAATAATCAATATGCACAGCAGGGTTCTTATAGCCCTTGAAAAACTTTAAAAGTACTTGAATTTCATTTTAGAAAATTGTGACTTTGAAAAGTTTCCTAAAACTTCCACATAGTCTGGGTCTTTGGTTTTAGAAAATTACCATGAACTGAGTTTTTACTTAGAATTTCCTGTGAAAGGAGAAAACTACAAACTCCATGTGATTGAGAAAGTTCAAATTGCCTTTACTCTTTTCTTGTCACATTAGAAACTAGGTCAAATTTAAATAAGCATTTCTGTGAGTTGGTTCATTCCTGTCTTACCTGTGTGGCCTCTAAACTGGAAATAACCACTGCTGAGAAATCATCATTGGGGATTACTTCTACATCAATTGAGATCCTTTTTTAAACCATAAAATGTACAACCTTGTATCATATCCATTTGAACAGTTCTATACATCAGGTTTTACTTTCTTATATTAGCTTATTTGCTTGATTTTCTTGAGGACAGAAATAATGAAGTTTTGTCAGTATTCTGTAGTAAAAAATTTCTCTTAAAGACTAAATATGTATGAAAGATTGTTTTTGTACATATTTAGTCTTGAATAGCTGGAGGTATTATACATATAACTCCAGTTATTATGTAGATCATGTCCACGTGGTGCACTCTGGTTAACTTTAAATGGCCTATATATACACGACAAAACCAGGGCTTTGGAGTTGTCATCAGCTAACTGTTAATATGGCTGAATGTTATCTGAGGGTCTTTCATTGTAATGCTGGTGGCTTATCCCAGAACAAAAAGTTGGAATTACTGTGGCCCACGTTATCAAGTAACTGTATATCTGGCAGGTATTGGCAAGCCAAAGAACTAATGAGGACAATAGAATATCGGCCTAATAAACTTATTTCCTTTTTACAGTTGATGTTTGTTTTCTTAAGTTTCTATATGTCACTCTTGTTTTGTTTATTGCTCAGTTATTTTGGTGACATATAATAGTGTATTGATGTATGTCTAAATGCTATTAATTAAAATAAATATGGATTGTGCATATCTAAATTAATTAGTATATTGTAAACCTATTTAATAATGACAAGTTTTTAAAAGGACCATTAAGTACTCAATCGTTTTGTTTGTTTCAGTTGTTCTTCATAATTGCAGTGGTAGCAAATAAAAGCCGTTTTCTTTCATCACAAATAGTTTTTAGCATATTAATACTGATTTAATTATAATTTTAGATAACATGTTTCACATTGATAAAAATATTTATTTTTTGTCAAACTTAGAAAGTGAAGAACAGAGTATTATTGATTGGGCTTCCTACTTGAAAGAAGAGGATGATAAATATGCTTTTTCAGAGACAAGTTCTGAAGTAAGATTATTGTAGTTTCTTTATAAATAAAATTCTTAGTATGATGTATTACAAATTCCGTTTTCTTTTTTTAAGTATGCTGATTTTCAGGAAGTATGTGACCCATTCTTTATGCTAGATGATTGGTTCCTCTTTTTCCTCTAACTTATTTTTGTTGGTTTGATTTTAGAAACACCAGAAAAAGAACAATGGAGCAGCTAAGATATGAAAATATTGTTTGATATTTCTTTTAAAAAAATGCCGTGTCTCTTTTTGTAAAAAATGATAGATAAAGCAGAGCATCTGATATAATATTGACACGTAAAATGGGCAATGGGTAATTTTTAAGTTGATTATTCTTGATTTCCTGACATGACATTACATTCAGGGAAAGTTAAAATTTTATTACTTTTAGTTTTAATGCTTTGGTTTTGGATATAATTATGATTGATTATTGATGAGCTTTGATTTACAACTGATGAGAGTCAAATTGAAAGAGGGAAGTGAAAATTATATCAGTTGTATATGCTGCTGAATGAATAGGAAACTATCCCAAATGAATAGGAAATAGGAAATCCTGTTTGCTGAACTGTATTTATGATAATGGGATAGTAGTAAAAAAAAAAAAAAAAAATCTACTTTCAGAAAGCAATGTTCATTGTTGTGATGGGAATTCATGCCAATAGGGAATTCTTAGTTAATAGATAAGAAAAACAAGTTCCTAAATCAGCTATAAATTCAGTTTTTTACATCTTAACATGGATAAATCTAAAGTATTTATGCTATGCTTAGTTTATGTATAAGTGTAGCATATTTTTTTTTCTTTTAAAATGCACTATCTTTCAAATTAATCCAGTAATTAGAGCTGTATGTGATTTTATGTACAATTAGTTGTATGCTAATCTCACATTTTCTTTTATTTGTTCAAAACTTTAAACCTGTGTACTACTGCAAATTAATTTTTGTGTAATTTGTTTGAAAAACTAACTGCATTAAAGAGGTTTTATTAAAATAAGAAAAAAAAAAATGTAGTTTGAATAATGTCCAAAGATGTAAGCAATATTAGTTAAAGCTTTTTAGCACTATTTATTTGTTTGTTCATTTGAGAAATTAAAGCTCATAACATCGATTCATGTCCATTGTATTTAGTAACAAATATATTTCATTTGAGGTATTAATATAAATAAGAATATTGGTATATAAAAAAGATAAATATGGCTAGTTTAAAAGTATTTACTACTTCTACTTTCTACTGTAAGAAGAAACTTTAATTTGATTTCATGTCAAATAATCATAATTGGATTTTTCAATTTACAATTGAGTAATCCTGACTTATTTCAAATTTGTAAGTATGAATTAAAAAATTAGTAAGTGTTGTGATTGGTATGATAATTTATATTAAATAATTTGGTTTCTCTCAGTTTGTTCAATATTCCTCATTGCCTGTCAATTAGTGACATCTAAAGTAGATTGCCTATCAAGAATTATTAAGTGATTTAAAAGACAGATAATTTTTCTTGATCTAAATGCATTGATGCATTCTCTTTCATTTTGGTCTTTATTTTGTTGTTGAATGTTTTGAAATGCATATGCAAAGTGTTTAAAAATTTTAATTATAGATATTGTTGCAGAAACCTGCTTAGTTTTTAGGGTTCGTACAGCCCCATTAATAAATTGCACCAAATGTTGCCAATCTTGGCAACTTTTTAGCAAAGTATCTCTGAATTCGGCACCAAATATATCCCCAAAACTGCAGTCTGCTGAGGGATATTGCCAATATTTGGCAAGAAACTGCCAAACTGTATGTTAAACAGCGAGGAAACTGAAAAGTCCCTATCTTGCATTCTTGTTAACTGATTTACATACAACAAAATGAATTTAGTTATGTTTTATATAGAATACAAATTTTAGCCTATATTAAATCCCTGAACAGAAGATCATCCCAAAAGATCACAACAATATTTATTTAATGATGGTTATTATTCATTCTCTATGTAGACATTTACCTCAGATGAAGATTCCTTTGAAGATGTTGAAGTTGCATATTTGCACCCACCCCCAAGGGATGATTCAGGTTTGGGAATCAGTCCTGATAGTTGCTCTGGTGGATCCCAGCAGCAGTTTCAAATCAGTCACTATCAAATCTCAGCACAAGATGACTTGATCAAAAGTCCTACTGACATTCTTCAAGATGATATGTTTTATTTATATTGGTCGTCCAAATATCAGCAGAGCTTTTCCTCAAATCCATTTAAATTAAAGACTATGAATTTTACTAAATTATGGTAAGAATTTTTTTTTTCAGTCACTATTACATGTCCTTCCTGTCATGTATAAATAATTTTGTTTAGCATTTTTCCTCATTTAAACTGATTAAATTGGACTTCACTTAATCAAAGTTGTAACAGGTGTTCCCCACCTGAGCAGCCAAACTCCAGGACTGCAGCGGCAAAATAAAAGCAGTGACGCTTCCGCCAGGGAATCGTTTGAGTTCGTAGATGAGTAGCGAGGCTAAGATGGAGTGAGCTATGGCTGTTGTTCTTTTTATGTGTAATCTGTGCAGTGTTTGTTTTTTTTAATAAAATGTTTTTTGTGTAAGTGAGATGAGAGTCTCTTCTGTCATTTTGGGAGTTCGTGTCGTCTTACAATTTGGCGCCCAACGTAAAAGGCCATGGAATGGATATAACGTTTGGATTTAGCTGGATGAGGTAGAACGTTGTTTTCATTTTCGTCTGCTGTTAAATGAGTTAAGTACTCTAAAGTTATTTTGTAAATAGTATCTATTTGTATATTTTAATGTTTTGGCAATCCTTTTGCCTGATTATGTTTTTAAGAACAATTTCGTTTGGATTTTGTGTTTTGTATGTGCATAGAAATTTGTTGGCGTTTTCCCGCCCAAACTGGCTGTAGAGGTAAATAGCGTATAAAAGAATGTTTAACTAGTATTTTGGGTATAATTTGATGCATAAAGCGAAAATAATATTCTAAATCATATTTTGGCAAAACCGTTGCCTGGCGGATAAAGTTGGCAAATCTGCTTGCTTGAAAAGTTTTAAAACAAACAAAAATGGTCCTAACTGACGGTCCTAACTGAATGGTCCTAACTAACTTCTATCAAAAGTCACCCAGACTTTTGATAGAATATTGATTTCTGAAATAAAACTCTGTGTAGAGTTGTGTGCACTAAAATTGTTGGAATGCCCATAAAAGTGGAAATTTATGCTAGTTAAACTGAAATATATGTTCTATTGATTGTGATAGCTAGTTATGTTCTTGTATATGTATATATCGGATTTTGCAGTTTGATGTTTTGTTTTAGTAGTGATGAATAGCATTAATTTGGTTTGATGAGTAAGATTAGTTTTGATTTTGTAAAAATAGTTTTGTTTCATTTTGTTCAGAAAAATGGTATTGTTTTGAATTTGATTATGATTAATTTTGGTTTAATTCTAATTTGATGAAAATTTGAAATTGGCAGAATTGTATTTTTGGTTTGTTGTTGCTTAGTAGTAAGTAGTTGTATTGGTGGCCCTAATCAATTAAATTGTTGCATTTTAGTTACTATTTTGAAAGTTATGGATAATTCTTGTTTAAGCGAAGTTCAGGTCTAATGGCATCGGTGTGAATGTTGCTCAGGTTAGGTTTTGTTTCTGCTCACTCCTGAGAAAGCCTGAAAATTAAATTATCTAAGCCTTTCTGTCAGTAAATATAAAAAACCGTAACTCAAGAAATTCTATTTGTGCTCCTGTGATACAATGGCTTACCTCGGAAAAGGCCGAAAAGATGACCTACGACTCCTCGCCCTAGAACTGAGTTTGGAGGGGGTGGAAAACCTTAAAGTGCCCGAATTAAAGAAACTGATAACCGATTCAAAAGAATATGATGAAGAATTAACAAAAAAACATGTTGACATCCATCATTGAGGAGCGCGTAAGAAGAGAAAAGTTAGCTGATACGGAGTTGGTGGAAAGGAGAGAGGAAGAGAAAAAAGCCAGAGAACAAACTTTTGAGCTAGAAAAGCTGAGACTGGAACTTGAGATTCAAAAATCCTCCCAGTCAAACCTTGCATCTACCACTTCTTCAGCTCTTGAGCCGGAACAGCCCAAGGTGGATCTGAAGGGGATCTTACCCAAGTTTGATCCAAAAGAAGATGACATAGCGCTATACCTAAGTTTATTTGAACGGCAGTTAACATTTTTGAAGGTTCCGGAGACTACCTGGGTTCCCTACCTGATTGGTTCCCTCCTGCCGGAAGTCAGCAGAATGGTCGTTCGGGAACCTCAGGAAGAATGCAAAGACTACCAGAAGGTCAAGGGCCTACTTCTTAAGCGTTTCAAACTCTTTGCTGAAAGGTTTCGACAGCTATTCTCATCTCACCGCAAGAATCCCACCTGCACCTGGCGAGACTTCTACTTCGAATTAGATGGCTACTTAGATGGTTGGTTAACAGAATTAGACATCACCACCTTCGACAAACTTAGAGACCTTGTCCTCACAGACCAAATAAAACGACGAGTTCCCCCTGAAGTGAAAGAACATTTTCTCGACTCTTGGCCCGATCTGAACACTCCCTTAGAACTTGTGGAAAAGCTTGATGCTTACGATAACATCAGACTGAGCCACAAAAAATACAACGCCCCACCAATGCAAAAGAAACCTTACCCCGTCAAAGAGGAAACTTCAAGAAATGCTCTAAACAAGAAACCAGGCAATCAACTGCCTAAATCCGAAAAACTCAACGCTGGTGAAAAACAGGAGCGTCCAGCTCTGACTTGTTATGGTTGCGGTAAGCCTGGAGTTGTCAGAGCTAAGTGTCCAGTTTGCACTCCAACGCCAAACCTTGCCTCCGCCAACTTTGGACACTTCAACCTCCAGAGCCTGTCCACCTCGGAACCCACCGCATGCCTGCTGGTTACCATAAATGGAGTAGTAGGCACTGCCTGCCCAGACAGTCGAGCAAGCCACACAGTAGCTAGTGAAGGACTATACAAGATCCTGAGGAATCAAGGGGTCCAGTTTCAAAAGTCCAATCTACGGATGACTCTTGCTGATGGTAGCCAGACTGACAAAGACGTATACACTACAAGAGTGACAATACAACTCGAAGGACGTACTTTCAAGATGAATCTTATTGCTCTCCCAGAGGCTAAAGGAAATCATACCCTACTCGGGACAGACTTCTTGAAGAAAGCTAAAGTGGTGTTAAACTTAGGAGACCAAAATTGGTATTACAGGGACAACCCAAGAAAGCGGTTTCCCTTCGTCGAAGGCTACAAAATACCTCCTTTGGCAGAGGAACGAGACGACACTGGTCTCAAAGAAAAAGTCAATATGGCCCCAAAACAAGAGGTCATTGCGGTTGCAGAAGAAGACGTCACCCATACCCTAAAGTGTGACTTCAAACTCCGTGCAGATGAAGGTGAACAACTGACAGAGAGTCAAAAGAAACAACTTGATGCTCTATTGATAGAACATGAAGATACGTTCCGGCTGGGGGGAGAGCCGACTCCCTTTATAGAACATAGGATCGAGACAGGAAATGCCCCTCCCGTGGCTACTATTCCTTATCGACTATCTCCTGCCAGGAGAGAAGTTCTTAAGAAGGAAATCGATGCCTTGCTTGCGGCAGGAACCATAGAAGAGTGTGATTCTCCATACGCAGCACCTGTAGTCTTGATCCCGAAACCAAATGGAGAGTTTAGATTATGTGTAGACTATCGCAAGTTAAACTCTATCACGAAGCCTGACCCATATCCATTGCCACGCATGGATGATTTGTTGCCTAAAGCCAAACAGACTGCCTATATGTCAACTATAGATTTGAAATCGGGGTACCATCAAGTACAAATGTATCCTCCGGACAAGGATAAAACGGCTTTTGTCTGCCAATATGGGGTCTACCGGTTCACCAGGATGCCCTTTGGCTTGAAGACAGCGCCAGCGACCTTCCAGCGGTCAATGGATCTTTTCAGAAATGGTCTGAAGGTCAATATGCTTGTATACCTGGATGACATCATCGTGTTGTCTTCGACCTTCGAGGAACACATAGAGGACTTACGGCATGTTTTTGAGAGACTCCAAAAGTTTAAGTTACATGCAAACCGTGCTAAGTGCCACTTTGCTTGCCATAAAGTTAAGTATTTAGGACATTTCATTACAAGCAAAGGAATAGAAGTGGACCCGGCTAAAGTGGAGGCAATTGCCTGAATTCCTCCCCCGAAGTCCGTAAAGCAGGTTCAAAGTTTCCTACAGACCTGTAGTTGGTACCGCAGATTCATTCCCCAATTCGCAGACCTCTCGAGACCTTTGAGTCAGTTGACCAGGAAGCGAGCCACGTGGAAGTGGGGGGAGGATGAACAACAGGCCTTTGAAACCCTGAAAAGGAAGTTGATCTCACCGCCAGTGTTGAGTCAAGTGGACGAATCAAAGCCTTTTGTCATAAGGGCGGATGCATCCGGCTACGCTTTGGGAGCTGTCCTTACCCAAGGACAAGGTCCAGAGGAACACCCGCTCGAATATGCCAGCCGACTTCTACTACCAGCTGAAAATAACTATTCCACAACGGAAAGAGAGGCCCTAGTAGTTGTTTGGGCATTAGAGAAATTCAGGGGATACGTGGAAGGAGCAGAGATCATGGTGATTACTGACCACCAGCCCTTGAAATGGTTATTAAGTCTAAAATCGCCAACCGGCCGATTAGCAAGATGGGCCCTATAGATTCAGTCGTACAACTTGAAAGTCGACTACTTGCCAGGAAAAGCCAACGTTATTGCAGACTTGCTATCACGTCCTGCATGTGAACACAAGGAGCCATCGGGTGAGATTTGTGCGGTTGCCATTGACCTCCCAGTCCGGAAGCCAAGTGACATCCGGGAGCAGCAACTCAAGGATCCAGATCTGAAAAAGATAATAGACTGTTTCGAGAGTAACACCACAGATGAAAATTATGCCAACTGGACACAGCGGGGATATTTGATGTCCCAGGGAATCCTTTACAGGTATGCTCCAGACTCGGAAGCCGAGGAGGCTCAACTAGTCGTCCCTATCCATGAACTAACGAGAGTGCTAAAGGAGTACCACGATTCCCCAACTGCCGGCCACTACGGAGCCGAAGGCACCTTCTACAAAGTGGCCTTGCGATATTACTTCCCTGGAATGCGGAAGTTTATTACCGATTACGTCAAAAATTGTGCCGAGTGTAGCAGATTTAAGCCAAGCAATCAGAAACCTGCAGGTTTATTGAGAACTCCCGCTTATGCCCAACGCTTCGAAACACTCGCCATAGATCTCTTTGGTCCCTTACCAGAGACTGCAGGTGGAAAGAAGTGGATTTTCATCGTAGAAGATACGTCGACAAAATGGGTAGAACTTTTTGCTCTGAAAGAGGCGACGGCGAAAGAATGTGCCATAACTTTGTTTGAAGAGATTTTCCTGAGGTATGGATTAGCCAGACGTGTCATAAGTGATAATGGCCCACTATTCACAAGTGCTGTCCTATAGCAACTGTGTTACCTACTCGAAGTGTCCCAAGTCTTTACACCCGTATATTGGCCCCAGGCCAATCCAGTTGAAAGAAAGAATCGGGATCTAAAACCAAAACTAGCAATACTGGTTGGTGAGGATCATGCGTCATGGTCAGATAAACTTGCGACCATCCGTTTTGCAATGAATACGTCGAAGTGTGATACAACAAATCACACAGCTGCATTTCTCCAATTCGGAAGAGAATTACGAACAATTGATGACGTGCAACATGATGTAAGAGCGGTGATTGACAATGATAATTTCATCGCTGAAATTACACCTTATCTGAAGAAATTTGCCCGGATCTCAACCGAGATCAAAGATCTTGTAGAAAAGAAGCAAGACCAGCACAAAAAGTATGCCGATGAGAGTAGAAGAAGGGCACATAGGATAGAGCCAGGTGATAAAGTATGGGTAAATTTACATTGTTTAAGCAATAAAGCGAAAAAGAAAACAGCTAAGTTTCAACCCTGTAGGGATGGCCCCTATATTGTGATTACCCAACGCTCCCCTACAACCCATGAAGTTGCTAACCCGGAAGCGCCGGATATCCTGCTTGGCACATACCACACTTCTGCTCTCACCCCTCTCAATGAAACTCCTCTTTCTGATGTTGTGCCTGTCGCCCCCCTAAGGAAGAGGGGACGACCTCCCAAGAGTAGCCCTCCAAAGACTGTTCGTCGAAGTGCCAAAAGAGAGACTCAGTTACCATCCAGCTCTTCTGGCCACTCGCCGGGACGTCATCGTGGCCAGGGGGGGAGTCTGTAACAGGTGTTCCCCACCTGAGCAGCCAAACTCCAGGACTGCAGCGGCAAAATAAAAGCAGTGACGCTTCCGCCAGGGAATCGTTTGAGTTCGTAGATGAGTAGCGAGGCTAAGATGGAGTGAGCTATGGCTGTTGTTCTTTTTATGTGTAAACCGTGCAGTGTTTGTTTTTTTTAATAAAATGTTTTTTGTGTAAGTGAGATGCGAGTCTCTTCTGTCATTTTGGGAGTTCGTGTCGTCTTACAAAGTGCTTTTGACAGAATTTAGAATCTGAAATTTCAAAACCAGTCATATTAATGATTGTAATAAAAAGAAAGAAAATCTGATATTTTAATATTAAAGCATTTAAGGTTTGAAAGCTGAAATAAGAGACGATTAGCTGTGTTATAAAATGAGAAAATTTCACCGACGCATATCTAAATTAATTAATTGTGTCTTAAATCTGATAAGAAAATGACCTCATGAAAAGAGTTTTTTTCTTATTCAGATTCAAAACCCTTTTATTATTAGGTAATAGTTTTATTGTAATATATTTTGAAGTTTCCCCTTATTTTATGGTTGATTTTTTATTCATAAAATTTTCTAGAATAGTGATGCAAACTTTTTTTACCTGTTTCAGATAAGAATAACTTCTTATTCGCTGTTAGTTATAGAATAATCTTCTGTTGAGGAAAAATATATATCAATAAAGTATTTTTGCGGCTATGATCAGTAATAATAATTGATGTAGATCTTCTTATTTCTGCAAATTCAATTTGGCATGTAATAACTATGCAAAGAATTTCAATGTTTTTAGACTGAAATTTGATACAAGTATTATCTTTGTTCTCTTTTAATTTTATTAAATTTCATTTTTAGGGAGGAACACATTGCTGGACAAAGTGTGTATCCTATCATGAAGAAAGTTGTAATGCATGAAAGAAACATAGTGAAAGAAATTCTATGGTTTGTTTTATCAAATAAATAAATAAGTATCAAAATAAGTATTAACTATCTTATATGTTTATTCGTCAGCTGAAATTCCACCAGTGATATTTTATCTCATTTTTTCCATTGTAAAAGTAATTTATCTTAATCTCTTTTTGGACTATAAATTCCATCTTAAAAATATCTTTAATTTTATTTTTTAAACTTGAGATTTTTGCTAGTATTCGTAGAAAGTGTACATGCTTTACATGTAAATGAATCTATTTTAGATTTTAATTAGATCTTAAAGTAAAAAGTTTAGTGCTTTCACATTCTTTTATATGAAAGGATGTCGATATAAAAGTTTTCTTTAATATTCCTTTTATCACTATTTCACTTTGTAAATTTACTGTTGAGTCAAAATTTATTATTTTAAAGCCAATTTTGCCAGTTTTGAGATCTTACTTCTTTAATAAAACAAGTGATGTGTATTATCTTGTATTATCAAGCATTTATATATTTTGTATTTGCAATGTATTATACAAAATTTCAGTTATTTAAAGCATTCAAGCTAATGAGATTTTCATAAATTTCATATTTTTAAATTAATGTTATAAAGTTGTTTTTGTAATTATTTTACTATCTATATTTATATACATATGTATAATAATTTAAATTCAATTTTTTTTCAGGATGTTAGGTGGGATAAAAGACTTGTTTCTGTTTCAATGGAATGGCTATGAGTTTATTGTGAATCCTGTTGTTCATCTTTGCAATTTGACTTCCGTATGTGTATTTATCTAACTTTGTTAAATATCAAAGTATAACAACAAAAAAAAAAAGAATATTTATATGTATATATAATATAGAATAGCTAACTTACGTAATATGGAATCCCAAGATAATCCACCGAGCAAGTGAAAGTAAACTTACATAGTAAGGAAATCTAGGTAGCACTTGATACCAATTAATAAACTGAAGCAGAGAACAAAATTAGAAAACGGTGGCCATAAATATTGTGTAATCAGAGCCTTCAAAGCCAAAGAATGGTAGGAAAAGTTGGAAATAACCACCAAATGAGAGCAAGTGGGCTTAAGCCTAACCACATGTATCCACATGATATGAATTTGGAATGAAAAAATTGAAATGGTGTGCTCAATCATCACGTGCCTCCACACACACATTTCAATTTAAATGAAAAACAAAAATAGCTAGGTTTCTGCAGGTTACCTGACCAAAAAAGAGGTTGTTTTTGTAACCTGGGGGCACGACCATAGCTATTGAAAATTAAACAACGAGGTAGCGAACCAGACATGAAGATCGAAGCTCAGTTATGGAGCCAGTACTAGTGAGTGATGCCACCAGAAAAAACTAAATGTCATTATTAGACAGGTATTGCCATGGAGTAAAAAAAAAGGTATATATATATATATATATATATATATATATATATAGAGAGAGAGAGAGAGAGAGAGAGAGGGCATTATATAACTGATGAATATTATTCATGTTGTAAGCAAACAAAAGTAATGATTGTTCTGTGACATTAAAAAAATTCATCTTATCTTAGAAATACAGTTGAACCACCTTATGGCGAACCCATTATATGGCAAATTCATAGATATAACAAACAAAAATCTGGGTCCCCTTGGTTTAGTTTTGTATTTCTCAACTGTACGGACAAAGCAAACCACCAGCTGTAGAGAACAAAACTTTTGTGCCCTTGAAGTTCGTTATAGCGAGGTTCGACTGTGGTATTTATAACTGTTTTTGTTTGTCATGTTTATATGATTAGTTCATTTTTTCTCCCTTCCCCCCCCCCCTCTCTGTCTGTCAATGTGTATATATATACAGTGAAACCTGTATAAAACGGAATGCGAAGGGACCGACAAAATTTTCCGTCCTAGACAGGTTTCCGTTTTGTAGAGGGACCCACTTTTAATAAAAAAATTAAAAAAATAGAGACCGAGAGATCGATCAAATTTCGCTTACCTTTTAAAAGAGGAAAATCCTTGTAAAGAAGATAGCTTTTAATTAACTGAATGAAAAATTATTATAAGCATGATTTCAGAAAAAGGAAAAAAAACTAATTTTAATTTTTTTTTGAAATAATCAAAAATCGTTTTTTGCCCTAACGGTGCACTCGCAATGCGATTTTCTACAGTGATTCTTGCATTATGTGCAATATTTGGCAGTTCCGCTTAGCCTTTGAAGGCAGAAAATTCATGCAAGTTCCTTATGCGACGCATTGCTTCGGGATACGAGTGTATTGCAAGATTCGGTAACTTGCTCTTCTTCCTCACTGCTGTTATTATTATTAATTGTATCGTTTAAAAGAAGTTTTTCAACTTCACCAAATGGTGTTCCTGTGGCTAATTTGTCATCTATTGTCACAAAATCTAAGGCATTCAGTTTAATTTCACTTTCTTCTGGCATTGTTTGTAAAGCTTCAATTTCTGAATTGCGTGAATTTTCATTGACTCTTCTTTCCCTTGGAAAATTTGCTTTCACAAAACAGAGCCTAGTGACTTTTTGCCATGCTTTTCCTAGCCACAATACTATGTCGAAAACATTTATAGATTTAATTAACTGTGAAGCACTGGATGCACTTTTCATGTTCGCTAATAACGATTGCATCATTTGACTTCTGTAGTTTGTCTTTGTTGTGAATTATGCCTTGATTTATAGGCTGGATAACACTAGTAGTGTTCGCTGGAAACCAGGCCAGTTTTACATTTGAAAGTTCTATATGCGGATGATAGGTTGCATTATCTAGAAATAATAGAACATTCTTTTTCTGATTTTTCATTCTAGAATTGAAACCAACTAACCATTCTTCCATAATATTTGCGGTCATCCAAGCTTTTCTGTTTGACTTCCACTCAATTGGGAGATTTTTCAGTGCAAGATTTTTAAAACAGGGAGGTTTGGCTGCTTTTCCGATGACCAACGGTTTTTCTTTTTCTCCGGGCATAAATGCACAAACAAATACCGTCAGGCGTTCTTTAGATTTCTTTCCACCTACACAGATTTCGTTTTTCAAGCACAAAGTTTTACCTGGTAAAGCTCTGAAGAATAAGCCCGTTTCATCGCCATTTGCAATGTCTTTCAAATCGTAATCTTCGATTAATTTTAGTAATTTTTCTTCCCAGTCATTCACAGTTTCTGGATCAACATCAGCAGCCTCACCACAAATTTCTTTGAATTTTATCGCATGCCTTTTCCTAAAACTCTCTAGCCATCCATTTGAAATGAAAATCTTCTTTACCAAAGTCTTTTAGAAATTTGTTTTGCTTGTGCTTGTGCCATAGGTCCAGATATGGGTAAATTTGGGATCTGGCATCAACAAACCATTTCATTGACTTCTTCATTTCAAGTCAGCCATTTCACCACTTTTTTTTTTTTTTTTTTTTTTGAGAAATAGCTATGAACATGAGAACACAACTGCACTTTAGAATTGGTGCATTTCTGTTTTCATCCAAGAACCCATCCTGTATTTCTTCTCTTCCCTATTAGGGGATTCATCTTGGATTGCCATCAGCTTGCCAATTTTTTGCGCTAAAGATAGTACATTCCCTCTTGACAGGTTTTTTGTCCTAAAAATAGACAAACATGGAGTTCGTTTCTGCGTTAAGCAGTTTCCGTTTCTTACTGGTTAACATACATTGAAAAACATTTACTGCCGCTGGGACTAACTGTTTTTTCCACTTAAGACAGGTTTCCGTTTCATACAGGGTCCGTCTTAAACAGGTTTTACTGTATATATTTCTTTTTTGTTGTTGTTGTAAAGCTAAGAAAAAAAAATTAAAAAAAAAAAATTTGAAAAAATATACTGATCTTTTTCTTTTTTGGGGTAAACATTTTATTATTATTTCAGGAAACCTTAATAAAAGCGTAGGTGAGTTGACTAATAGCACTATCTTGCTCAAAATAAATATTAATGTATTGTCAAACTAACTATGTGCCACCTGTGAAACTATTTTATAGCATTTACAAAGGAATACAAAATACCTTAATTGAATTACTTTTCTGTTCAATTTTATTTATTTCTTAATGAATTTCATACCTGCCAACTGCTCCGGTTCTTCCGGAGCAACTCCATAAATCTGTTACTACTTCGGACACACTGCAACACACAGTTTTTCTGTAGAAAATAGCCAACCTTGGAGTTGAACTTAAAAAAATAAAATAAAATAGAAACTAATGAGAGAAATGTGTGCAAAATATGAAAAAACCATGTTTATCATACGGGAAAAGGGAAAAAAAAATCCATAGCCGTACAGGTTTAAAAGTAGGAGTGTGTGACTTTAGTACTCATATTTACTTTATGTTAATTTCATTGATCTATTTTTTTTTTTTTTTATGCTTGAAGTATATATGATCAGTTGGAACTTCCTTTTTAAGCATCTCGTGTAAGTATATCTTACAATTAATGATTAATGTTTTTATGTTAATTATTATGATATTAGTTCATTATTAATGCATCATTCGGTTAATTTTTAAATACCGTTTATCGTGAATAAGTTACAAACTTTCTAAAAATTGAGTCACGACCCGCTCCTGAAGAGTCTTCAAAAATCCGGATATTTTCCCAAGTTGCTCCTGATAAATGTTTTTATATGTTGTCAGGTATGGAATTTGAATGTGTTTTAATGTTGGCATTGTTTGTTTGACTAATAAAATCTCATTTTCTTAAAGACATCATTAGGTTTTGCTTTAAAGGATTTTTGTGAATATGGGGCCAAAGGAATTTTTCTTCGCAATTTTGTAGAAGAAGCTTTGTTAGATGATCCTTGTGGACCAAACTTCTGTCTTACTTTTCATACTTATGCTGCAGCTTTGCAAAAACAACTAAGAAACCTCAACAATTTATTTTGTGACTTAGAAAAAAGATTGATGATGAGGAGTATGTATTTTTTAGTACATTTCTTTCTTTACCATATATTTAAGCAGAGATAGAAGAAATTTATAGGGTGGTTTTAGCTCAATGTTATGCATATTTTAGTTTTGTTTGAAGTTATAAATTCAGATGTTTCCATGCTATTGCAGATAAATATAAGTATAGCTTACTTTTAAGTAAATAAGATTAAACATGGAAAAAGTTTTTGTTGCTCTTTGAAGACTGAAAAAAAGTCCTCTATTCTCATTCCAATACTATGAAATTAAAAATACAGTACACTCCTTCTAATCCACCCAAGTTGGGACCCAGGCCTGTGTGGATTTTAGAATTTTGAAAATTATAGGTCATTTCTTTCTTGACATCCAAATAATAAATACTTTACTGAAAAGTATCAAATGAATGCATTTAACTACACACAAATAAAACAAAATTGATTGCAATAAAATTGGGGAAAAAATAATTAATTTTATTTTGAAAGGCTCGTTCTTTTAGAGTTATTAAAGACAGTTTAACTACCCTTGCAATTTTGATCTAACTGCTTATTTGTACTCTTTTTTGCTTAAGAGACAAAAGCTTGCTTCTGTCCATAAGAGATGTTTTTTAGAATAATTTAAAATAATATTGTATACAAAAGGATCCCATACCTTATAGTCTAAGATCCGATATAAGAAATATATACCCTGATCTGTTATTTAATGATGATAAAGAGCATATGCTAGATAATATATACATTGATACATCGCAAATAGGTTGCCTAGCTAAATCGTGTACCGATGATGTTAAATAATTAAATTTTTAATTAAATTTTTTTGATCAACTTCCCCCATCTGTTATTTATGAAAATCGAGCATTAGTTGAGAGAATATGCCCCAACGAATTGAAAAAATATGGGTTGCCTACTTTCCTCTCTGCCCAACTATGGAGTTGCCAGTCATAAACAGGTGAGTAAACGTTGTTAATATACCCTCATCTGTTATTTAATCGAATTATTTATCAAATGAAAGGTTATTTTATTCCCAATCCAACCGTATTTGGTTGCCTAGATTTTAGCTTCAATATTTCCAGCGTGGCAATGAGAGTAACAGAGAAGCGTCGCACGCAACTCCATGCGACAGACAAATGCAGCGAGTTCTTCTGAAAGAAGATTTTTCCGCTAGTCTAAGCACGTTTCATTGATCAAATACTGCATTCAAGTGCGATTAAATATTAACAACTATATCAAATTTTTCTCCCAATATATGTAAATTCAATGTGACTGCACGCAGTTGATGCATGCTGCGTCAAACTAAATCATGAAGATTGTGGTTGGTTTTTGGATGGCTATTTGAAGCTACATGGTTTGTAGGGGACCCAACCGGGGTCCCCGGGAGAGGAGGAAAAAAGCTTCTTCATGAGGGGTCTGGGTGGTGGATTTCGTGACGTCACGGTAAAGGATGGAATTTTCCGCGTTTTTTATTGAGTCTTATGGGAAAGTTCAGTTAATTAAATGCTTAAAATCGCAGTATTTTCATTAGACATGATCCAATAAATTATGTTATTTGTTTCAAAATACTACGTTCATGAAAATATATTGTGTTTATTAAATTTATTTACAAATATATATATAATAAACGAGTTTGAAATGTAAAGACTTGTCAAATCCTTTTCTCGTATTTTTTATATTTACTATTTTCCTCCATTTAATTATTATCTTCATAAATTTTATTGTTCCTTCATGATTTTCGTTTTGTAGCATTTGTAATGCATGAACGTTAGATTCATCAAAAATTTTGAGACAGAAAGTAACATTTTGTCTCTCGATATTATTTGGAAAAAGGGCTTTTTCACAAAGTTTTGGTGCAGTTTTAACAATACAAATTTTTTCTTGCTGATGAAATGAAATTAATGTATTAAACGATGCTGTTAATACTCTTTCCGGATTTTCTGGCTCTGGAAACTGAAAAGTGAGATTTGGCGTTTTCTGATTGATCCAGTTATTTCTTATGCTTTTTAACATGTGCACAGAATCAAATAAAATTAAAATTGGTTCATCGGAATCTTCAAAGTGTACGCTTGATTTCAGTTCGCCCCCACTTATTTCAATAAACATATTTCGGTTTATTCTGTTGTTATCCGCAATTATGGATATGATCTTGAAACCTGCGTTTCTTACATTCCGAATAACTACTTTTGTCAAATCACACAGGTCTTTTGCAGTCATATTTCGAACAGGAAATAAGGCAACAATATCTTTGTTCTTTGAAAATAAAGACGAGATCATAAAGCTTTGGAGGCTGTTCGCTTTTTGGGTGTTTTTATTTAAACTAAATCCCGACAAAGAACCATTAGCATAGTTAATTTGAGGCTGTATTATAATCTCATCGAGCAAAAGATTCACAGATAGCTCATATGGCTCTAATTTTTCCGCCTTTTTCCGTAAAAAATTACTTTTTTCAATATCTTGAATAGTACCTTCAATCTGCATATTAAAAGTTTTCATAGATTTCTTTCGTGGGGGAGACATAAAAATCCAAGATTATAAATTTCTCTATAGCATATTGGGGACTTTATATAAATGGAAAATGCCCATGCGGTTAACTCAGGACTGTACTTCCTGGCGCAAGGATTTCTAAAAGTTAATGAAATTTGTTCTTCTAACAGTTTCAATTTATGAAGCAAAGCTTCATCTATGTTTTCAGCTTCTTGGTGGATAAAGAAAGAGAACTGCTCTAAAACACATTCTAGTTCCAGCTTTGTTTTATTTTCATTTTTGTCCATAAAACTAAGCAAATCCTGTATCTGGGAAGATTGCCTTAATTTTTTCTTTTTATCCAATTGTCCGGTTAAAATATGTTCTTTATTATTATTTATAAATAATTCGAATGAAAGATCAGAAATTTTTTTTAAGCTCGATGACAGTGAAACGGGTGTTGTGTACACATCCAGCTTGTAAAATACTGCAAATTCTTGCTGAATAAAGCACTGCCATGGAGCTTTTACTATAATCTTCTCTCCCAGATCTTCAATAGAATTGATCAAATCATTTTTTTCAATCTCCAATTTTTCTTTTTTTAATTGGTTCTGTCTCCTTTTGTCTGGATCAGTTCTTTTTCTTTTTTTTGTTAGAGTCTGATAAATAGGGCGACAAATTTGGAAAAATGCTGGGTGTTGCATTTGGCGCCAGCTCAGATTTGTCTCTTTTTATAATCATAAAAGAACCATCAGGCTTCTGAATTTTATCTTCTTTTATAATGTCATCTTCATTAAAATGTTTGATACAAACATATGTATTTTTGTTTAGCATCCAATTTTTTCTTGGGATCCTGCGCATCCATTCCGCCCTTCTTTGTTCATCTTGCAGGAACCTGTACACTTTCACATTTTCTCCTTTCTTATAGTTTGACTTGCAGCCGGGAACGCAACAAGACGAAGGCATTTATACAGATTGAAATAAATAATTTAAATAGCAATACATTTTAAAATTATGCTTTTTTAACATTTTAAGAGGTTTGTAGTATAATGCATTATGTTCGCAGATTGCTTCCACGCGTTTAAACAAGAGAACAACAGCGTTAAACGATCAGTATGTCCAAAATCCTAATTGCTTTCAATGGGATGACCAGCGAAAATCCCATCCTTTAGCGTGACGTCAGAGACCGTTCACGTGACCACCACCCAGGCTCTCCCCTTAGAAGTTCCCTTTCACCCTCGCGGCGGCTCCGACCCAACCCCCTTACAAGTTGAGGATATACTAAGAGAATCAAAACAAAAAGAAAATAAGGAAGAATTAGAATTCAATTTTGACATAGGCACTTCTGACGAGTCAGAATCAGAATAAGTTTTTTACATAAAAAAATTTTGCTGAGATACTTTGCTATTGTTAATTTTATGTATGAATTAAAAAAAGGAAGGAAATCTGAAACACTTTCAGATTTCAAATATGCACTGTTCGCAAGCTTCTATATATTAAAAGCGTATCATATTTTATGCGTCGTCCCTATTTTTCTTCCTTATTCCATTCAGTTGGAAAGTACATCATTATTCATGAGTGTGCCGTATTTTCCTTCCTTATTTCATAAAACCCATATTTGGAATCGAAATCTATCTTAAAATTGTCTACTAAAACTATTTGACAGTCTTCAAGCCTATTCTAAATATACTTCACCTTTATAAGTACTGTTTGGAATGTGCATCCTAATCCATGAGTGCGCTGTGTTTGTCTTTCTTGTTCCATAAATCACTTTGCAGAATTGAAATATCTATTAAAATTGCCTACCAAAATTGTTTAACAATCTTCGCCAAGTATATTCCAGCTATACTTCATCATTTTAAATATTGCTTCCAATGTGCAGCAATTTCCACGAGTTTGCCATGTTAGTCATTTTGGGGTCGATTCCTACTTTAACGCACCAAATCTCACCTAGGTGGTGCTAATTAATCATATGCATTTACTATGACGATTTTTTTTATATTTATGTGGAAACCCTAATTTTGAATTAAAATGGCGATTTAGAACAACATGCTCCTTTCATGTAAGTACAGCATTCCGTTACATTTCTATTTATTTTTGGTTGCCAATGAATTTAGTTTTAATAATTAAGCGTCTTCAAATTCCTTAACTGGTGCTAATTTGTTCACTTTAGTTTTCATCTTGTTCTTTTGGGAGCGTTGAAACTTGTGCGTAACTCCTAGAGACCCATGACTGCAAAACTCGCCAAAGTGCGGGGATCTTTTTAGGTTGGCGAGAGTGGGGGCATTAAAATAGGAATCAAGTCTTTCTAGTACCATAAAACTCAACTTTGAAATCAAAATCTATCTTAAAATCGACTACTAAAGCTATTTTTAAATATTCGTCAGGCGTTTTCTAACTATACTCAAAATATCTATACTATTAAAATATGTGCACATCTGTCTGTCATCTCTTCTCGTTACTGGGAGGCCAGAGACCTCTTGAACATTTTATCCCACTGACTGTTTTCAATGCTGTTTTATGTTCTAATTTGTTTGTCTTATGTTTTTATATGCTCTGTATTTGATCTCGTACTCATCTCTGTAAAGCATAGGATAATGTCCAAAACGCTGCTGCATTGGATGCTGGCTGAGTACTATGCTAAAGCTCCATATCTTAATTCCGACTAGTTTACTAGAAAGTAGAATAATCAGTATAAACCGAAGCAATGAAACTTTAGGCATTTCGGAAGTGAAAAGTTTCGTCTGCATACCGTAAAGTTCTCTCTTTTATTATCGCCAGTGACACTGACGTGACAACCATCTCAGATTTGCACTCATGACGTAAGCGTTTCGTCACGAGTCACGATTCACATAAACTTTTATTTTTCGAGATTCCACATCACTAGGTTTGACTCCATCTCTATGTGTAAGGAAAATATTCTTTTTCTACCATGCGGAGATTGGGTACGCAGCTATTATTTATAACAAATTGTCGCGTTTTGACACCAAATTTAACGATCAATTATCAAAAATTGCAAACCTTGTGCAACTTTCAACATTTCATTAACGCCCCCCATCCCCTCTCCACGTTATTTGGCAAACATTATTAGAAAATATCTTCACCGTGACAGTTCATATCTACGAAACTTGTTGACAAAAATGCGTAGACAAAATTCTCGTACTGAGCGAAATAGCACCCTAGTGCTAAAAAATGTTGTTGTCATTTCGCAATATTTTATTTTATCTGACTTTTATCAGTATTTAATCCACGCTTTCACAATCGGAAAAATATACTTTTGAAAGATGTACGTTTTGAACAAAGCACTTATTATTTCATAAATGTATAGTCGCTGATAAATAAATATGTGAGTGAAAAAAAAATTCATATCACTATTAATATTTAACCGCACTTGAATACAGTATTTGATCAATGAAACGTGCTTACACTAGCGGAAAAATCTTTAAAAAGAACTCTCTGCATTTGTCAGTCGCATGGAGTTGTGCGTGCGACGCTTTTTGTTACTCTCATCGCCGCGCTGGAAATATTACATCTAAAATCTAGGCAACCATGGATTCAGCCAACTTTGCAATAAGGCAACCTAATACGGTTGGATTGGGAATAAAATAACCTTTCATTTGATGTATAATTTGATTAAATAACAGATGAGGGTATATTAACAACGTTTACTCACCTGTTTATGACTGGTAACTCCATAGTTGGGCAGAGGGGAAAGTAGGCAACCCATATTTTTTCAACTCGTTGGGGCATATTCTCTCAACTAATGCTCGATTTTCATAAACAACAGATGGGGGAAGTTGATCGAAAAAATTTAATTAAAAGTTTAATTATTTAACATCATCGGTACGCGATTTAGCTAGGCAACCTATGTGGGATGTATCAATGTATATATTATCTAGCATATGCTCTTTATCATCATTAAATAACAGATGAGGGTATATACTTCTTATACCGGATCTCGCACTATTACCTCGTATGAGTATAATGTGCATTTTCAACAAATTATTATTCTAATTATGACTATAAATTGGCTGATAATATTCAGATAATTTCTTATTCTGGTCATTTCATTTTCAATAAAGTGAAAATTTTCACACAATTTCACTTTATGGAAAACATTAAATGAATTTAAATGAAATTTAAAATGTTTTCATCTAAAATGTATGGTGTATTATAGGTATTTGTGTATTATAGGGTTGTGAATTATAGGGAGTGTGCTGTAATTAATTGCCTTTTACCCAACTTTTTAAAAAGTGACAATATTTTTCACTTATATATTAAATTTCATTTGTTGATGCATTTAAAGTTTCTCTATAATAAAATTATGTAGTTGTAATTAATTCTAAGAAAACTTTGTCATGCAGAGATAATAACTCAGTGCAGTATTTAAATAAATGCCATTACAAAATTTTTGTGTGTGCTTTTCAGTATTTAATCATGCCTAGTTAAAGTTGTTCTATGATTGTTGAAATTTTTCTGCAACTGTTACTTTACATTGTATAAATAAAATTCTTGGGAATAAAAACAATTTCTGTTCATTTTACTTTTAAAAAATCTTCTGGTTTCTTTCTGGTTATTGTCTTGAATTTAGTTGTGTTGAAAAAGACTGAAAATAGATTCAAGCATACATAAATAGACTGATTGTGCATAGAAATAAGAAATAGTTTTCTAAAACGAGATAAAAAATGGTGTGTGTGTGTGGGGGGGGGGACTTAATGTTTTTTTTTTTGCTTTTGGTTGACTGTTTTAGAAGATTTTCATGTATTTATATTTACTTTATTTTAGAGGGAACTTTCACCATACTCAACCTGATGGAGAAATGTAAAATGATTCTTTATGATCTAGATGTGATCTATTATTTAAATCATGATGTTTTAGAAGCTATTCCTGTAAACTGTGAACCTTTCGAGAAAGCATGCAGACTCCTTCAAGTTTTATGGCAGCACCTCTCCCATTTGAGTTTGAGAGAGCAGTCATCTTCCTCAGTAAGAGCTCAAATTTTTGTAGCTTTATTATGAGATTAACTATGAGAATTCGAATTTATCCTACTCTACCCAATAGTCAAGGGTTGCGACTGGCGACTAAAAGGTCACTATTTCAAGCTTTGGAGACAGTGGAGACTTTTTTAAGCAAGAAATTGGCAAAAAGTAACTATTTAAAAAAATAATGGGACTTTTGCAAGGTTGAGGCAACTATTTCCAAACTTCCTCTAGGTCAAGAGGGCGGTGGCCGCTATCTTTATTATTTGCATCATTTACATGTTTTAAAGTCTAATTCGTGCCATTTTGTCAAAAATGCCAATAACATTAATTTGTCGGCCCGTTGGAGACATTTGTTGCCAATTGAGGTTTTTCTGCCAATTGTCAAAAATCCAACATTTTGTTTATTTTGCAGAGGATTTATTCTTCCTTTATACTTTATAGATTGGTGAATTGCACTATTTATTTATCCAACTATTTTGGATTAAATTTCAATTTCCTCTGTCGGCATCACTGTTTCAATCTTTTCCCATCCACCTTGATAATGAATGTTTTCCCTTTAGAATACCTTTATTCAGATCTGCAATATCGTTAGAGTAAAAAAAGACCTGCGTTTCAAATTTTTTTACCCTCCCCCCCCCTGAATGAAAAAAAAAGTCAAAGTCTGCTTGTATAGGGCTGGCTCTTTGATATGAATGAAAATTATACAAAAGAATTTAAAGTAAAAGTTGAAACAAATAATATTTTGACAAGGAAAGAAATATTTATGAAAACAAACAAAATATAAATGTAGCTCATACTTCTTTCTTTAAATTGCTTTTCAGATGATCTATCACAGTACTCACAGTTTATTCTGGGTTACAAAACTGCTTTTTTCCTCACCTTATGTTTTACATAAATTATATGCTTAGTATTCATAACTAAAGTAACTAAATTAAATTTCGATTCAGTTTTCTTTTATCTTCTTGAAAAAAAAATTATTTAAGTATGTGTTCTCTTTGTTTAATAAGTTATTTTTTTTTTTCAATTTTCCCACTCATTCCTGATATTAATATTTACAGACAGTCCATGATGAAAAATATTTTCAGATCATTCATGATGATTGATAATTTTTTTTTTTTTTTAATCATGCTTAAAATGCAGACCTTTCATAACCAATGAACTATGCCTAGGTCTGATAAAATCAGAAACCGGTAATTTGAAAGAAAATGGGCCTTTTATAAAAATACATGAAAGACCTGCATCAACACAATTCCTGCTGTAATGCAATTTCATTTTAGCAAAATGATTTGCTGTTCCCTTGGGCTGTATTAAAACGAAATCTACATATAAATATATAGATAACAACTCTCTGTATTTTTTATATTGTCCATAAAACACATTTAAAACGTAAAATAAAATTGAAAATCATGTTTTTTACAATTTTTAAACTGAGTCATATTGCAGAGATGGCTGAGCCAAACTGAGTCATACAGCTAATTTTATTGAGACAATCTGAGCAAAAAAGTAATTGTTTGTGATCCGAAATGCAACTTCCCTGAGGCAAAATGACATTCCTGCTGCAACACCCCTGAACTCATAATTTTAAAAGTTTGGTCTTGACTATGAGTTTGGAAGGACTATGAGTTTTAGAATTAGAAATTCTCTGCTTGGTACCAAAGAGGGTTTGTATGGTCTTTATAAAATATATCACTTAGGTTTATGTAGTTTAAAATTTGGTCTTTAAAAGTCCTCATTTAACACCCTCCTTAAAAACAGCCAAAGGTCTTTATTTTTTCCATTTCTTTGACCACGTGCTTTTGCACATTTCACAATTTCTAGTTTCGCTTTAAGCCGAGACTTTTGCAGATTGATTCTCGGTTCTAGCCTGTCTGCAATCATGCCAGATTAATCAGATTTTACTGATAACAAAGAGCATGTTGAGTTTACTCCTCCTTAAAAAAAAAAAAAAAAAAAAAACAACTACAGAATATACTTAGAAGAGCTGTACTATGCTGTGGCATATAAGTTCTTTGCTGTGTAGTGGATAGATCATCATTATTATATTTTTTTTGCTTCTGTTTGCATAAGTACTCTAGAAGACGATCAATTTCATCTGATGCATACATACTTGTCAACTTTCACGCTTTCTGCATAAAACATGCTTTTTTACCAATTTTTACAATTTTACATGCAATTTGCCCTTTTTTTTATTACTCTTTTCAATGAATTTTGAAATTTTATTTATTTTTATTTTAATAAAATTATGGCCCATATTTTGCTTAAAAAATAATCTTTAAAGTTTATGGTTCATGACAGTTTTCCAAGGTTTTATTTATTTTAAGATTACCAAATTTCTGGCTTCTCCCCTACCATACTATTGAATTTCAATGCATGGAGAAAGAACTAAAATCATTAAGACAGCTTAAATGTACTAGTGAACTTTTATGCTTTTTCACTGATTTTTAAGACTTTATGCAAAACTCCCTTTTTTTGAATGTGTTTTAATGAATTTTGAAGTTTATTTTAATAAAATCACGACCCATATTTTGTTCCAGAAAATAATCTCTTAAAATTTATCATTCATTAGATGTTTCCGCGGACTTCCACGGTTTTGTTTATTTTGAAATTACTGAATTGCCAGCTCCCCTCCATCTCAAGGCCATACACAGGGGTGTGATCCATGGGTTCGGACCCCCACCCCAAGATTTTGGTTTTTGATTACAAAATGATAATGAAGAAGTCTTTTTGTGAAAAATTCTGCTTTTTCTATTGTTTTGACCCTTCCTGAAATTTTTTTCTTGATACGGCCTGCGTCCAAAATGATATAAATAGCTGTATTCATTTGGCAGTTTTCTTCTGAAACCATCTATTTGATGATGTCGGATGCTGAATCAATTGAGCCTGAGCACAATCACATTGGCAAAAGCAATGCCACATAACGTATACTAATAATTACTAATTTTGAATTGCAAAAAGAGCAGTGATTTGAAAATAGCTATTTTTTGCATCAGTATATATCTGCAAACAATGCAGATCTATAACACATGTTTACCAAAATATAGCCCAGTATCTTAAAAGTGTAAAATAATTCAAATTACGGTTATGTAATGCCTGGTTATTTATACCTTTAAAAACTATCTTTATTACGAAGTTTTATTTGGGGCTTATAAGTTAGGGTATTTGCAACCTGTTGGTAAGGTAAAATATTTGGCAGCATTAATTACGCCTTTATATAAGTTTAAGCAAAGTAAAATGAGGAGCACTGTTTTATTGGTAACCTTAATGCGAATTTATGATCAATAATATGTTCAAGCAAGCTGCCAAATTATGAAAAAACATGCACACTCCGTTTGGCAGATTAGTTCATGGTCCCTCGCATACAGGACATGTCACTGCTTTCTTCGAATTCCGACGTTTACTATTTTCTCGCTAATTAAGCCATTTTATGCCTTGACATTCTGCATTTATAAGTACTCTAGTAATTCTAGTTTATGGTCAATAAAGTGCGCTAGCTGCTAAACGGGACATTCGATTGAGCTCACATCTGGTACATATATTAAGACTACTGTCGTACGACCGGTATTGATTTTGGAGTGTGTAGAACATATAGTTTTTTTCAGGTCTGCAAAAATTATTTCTCAAACATTACGGCCTGTACAGAGAAATGCTTAAAAGCAACAGATAATAGTGCGGGAGAGGGGTGGGGAGGGAATAAAATATTGAAAGCTGCCAAGTTTTACAATTTTTGATGATTTACCACCAAATATGGTACCAAAAAAATAAGTCCTCAAAAATTGAGCCTGGCTTTGAAATATCTACCAAATTTGGCTAGAAACTGGCTAATGCTAGAATTTATTTACCTACAATAAGGGAGAAGTATTGTTAGAATATGCTTGGCGAAGTTTGTAAAATAGTTTTGGTAGGTATTTTTACTATAGATTTCAAGTCCACAAAAGTGTTCTATGGAACAAAGGCAAATATGATATATTTATGGATTATGGTGCACTTTCAAAGCAGTATTTGTGAAGGTGAAGTATAGTTAGAATATAATCTTTGTTGTGTAACACAGTTGGCGCACTGTGCTGCCGAGTTGCAGGTCCGGTTCAATTCCCTGGTCGGGCGAGTTTGGCTCCGCCTTTCATTCCTTGACTGGGTTGATAAAATGAGTACCAAGCTTGCTTGGGAGTTAAAAACAGGGAGCTTTGCGTCAGGCTGACCACTTGGCCAAGGCATATGCTTCCGCACCCTAGAACCTGTGGTCCTGAAGGCATGGTTGGGCAGTGCGGGCCTTAGACACACAAGTGGGCTGTTGTGCCAATGCTTTCCTAATCTTCTTTTTTTTTACTCAATAAAGATAGCTTAAAACATATTTTAAAGATTTCAATCATTTCACCGTCATTGTACAGTTTTTAAAGTAAGAACTGGTGCGAAACTTTTTCTTTACTTTCTATCACACATCATGTCATGTCAGCGTCGCTCTTCAATTGTTCTTGTCCATTTTATCCATGATCTTGATGACATTCCTGATCATTCCCATGTATTTCTGGAACAATAGGGTCAATAAAGTGACCGTCGAATTCGACGGGTTGAAGCTAGTTAAATAATAGTTTAATAAAATAATTTAAAACAACATCTATGTTTTGATTATTATTATTATTTTTTTATTTTTTGAGTTGTTTGTGAATGGCCCTTAAACAGCTGTTCGATATTTAATGCTGCCCTTGGGCTGAAAAACTTGGAGGCAATTGGAGGCTCTGTTTTTAATTTTTGGAAAAATTACTACTACACTTGAGCTAGGCAACTAAATTATCATTATGAGGTGATTATTTAGGCTACTATTTTTTAGTTTTTAGGCTATTAAAGCAACTGTTTTCATAGTGTATTTGCGGTGGTAACCTTGTAGTCTCTGGAATTTAAAAATTGCATAATTAATTGATATTAATTACCAAATGGAAAAATATAAGAACAATATATCAATTTTATTTTGTTTGTTTGATTTTATATTTTAGGCTTTAACTTAAAATGTTAATTTTAGATACATTATGCATAATTATATGTATCTCTTAGTAGTTTATTCTAAAATGATTCTCTAAGATTTGTTCATAAAACATCAAGATTTATTTATTCATACTTCTTAGTCACTGTATTTTCATCATGTAATTATGTGTATTTATTCAAGTTGTAAATTTTAAATGTGTTGTAGGAAAGTTAAATGTCTTATAATGCTGTAGTCTAAAATTGTATTAGAATGTACAGAGCAACTGTAAAAGATTTTTCCATTTTCAAAATGTCATTTCTGGGAAAATATTATGCATACAAATAGGATTGATATATGAAAATAAAAAATATTACACATATAAATAGCAGTGATATATGAAAATAACCACTAACTCACAAAGCTTATTGATACCCAAAGTATGAATTTCTACATTGCTGGATTGCAGATGTTGCTGAGGATGACCTCTTTTTGCTGTCTTTCTTTCCAAGTCACCTGATTAAGCGCCTTGTGACCTTCTTCCTTTTGTGGGCACATTAAGCGATTTTGTTGGGCTCACAGAATATTTATAGAGTGTATAGAAAAGTTAGTGAGTTTGTGGTCACTTTCACACATCACTCACATTTGTATGTGTACCGTAATTTGTGGAAGAAACGCCGCGGTGTTTATGAGTTTAAAAGTTCAAAAACAGTAAGTGCGGCGTTTACAACATTTTTAATTTTTTTTTAGCCAACGAAAAATTCGTTTAGTGATAGTTTTCTCAAAAGATGGCGCCACCACCGACACGTACTCTTTAGCATGCACAGATCACAGCGTAGCGAATCAGAATGCGAACCTACCCCCATAGAAAAGAGGTTTAATCTTTGATTCAGTTTTGGAGAAAGTCAGAGCGCCCTGAGATGGGTCCATGTCCGGTGCTCTGAAGTGGATGGCTTCATACATCCAACCGATGTCTCCTGATTAAGTAAAAAGAAAAAAAAAATAGAAGTAAATCTTTTACATCTACACTTTAGAACTATAATTAAATTTTAATGAAGTTTTGAATATATATTTTCAAGGGTTAAAGTTCTGTAAAATACCGCAAAAGTGAACTACCCTCTATTAAATGCACCCGTTTTTCACATGAACCTCTATTGTTCTTAAAATACTGAATTTCAGCCAAAATTAGTCTATGTTGCGCCCGGTGCGAGTTTAACCCTTCCCCTCCCCCCCCCCCCCCCCCCAAAAAAAAAAAAAAAAAATATATATAATCTAAAAGTTATTTTTTTTTATCGCCATGCGGCTTTGCGCCCTGTGCAGGAAAACTCTATCGAATAAACACCCAACTAATTGGTATGCTCAAGAAATGCTGAGTGCTTTTAAAATAAATCTCAATGTTATAAATATAAAAAATAATAAATAAATAGAACGATCAAGTGTTGTTACACAACATTCAGTTTAAAACAACAATTTGCTGAAGCAAGCTCATTACGTAATCAACAGCTGGCCATCGGTGGGGGGGGGGGGGGAAATGTTTACTTTTAACTGGAGCCTCTTCTCACACATCGATTGCTGTTTTTATTTTAATGGCGCCTGGTAGTCTGTCCGAACTTTGTGCGGATGCAAGAAGGTTTTTAGAACTTATTTTTTTATTTCTATAAATTCCCCTTTGTGAATATGAACATTGATATCTGATTATTTGAAAATAGAAATCGTAAGCTTCGTAAAATAGCGGTAAATACTTTAAAACATTCTATGGGAAGGGGGAGAAAAAAGGAGATTTTTTTTTACCGTTTATCCAATTTCTCCCGAAATATATCCGATCAACTAAATAGCTTTTCTAATAAATTAGGTCTAATAAGTAATGCAACATATTTTTTATTTATTTATTTTTTGTTAATTAAGAAATTATTTTAGAAATTGAATTTTATCTGGCATTGACTTCATCTGACCACGATCACTCCCCCCCCACACACACCCACCAACGATCGCAGCTGCGGCGTTTACGCCGGGTGCGGCGTTTCTTCCATAAATTATGGTAATACTTTTAAATACATAGCATTCAAAGGAATCTTTTTTAAGGAACTTTTTTATAGTAACCCTGTATGTAAAGTATCAATGTTATTGTATGCTTATGAGATATTATATATTTGTATGCACTACCTATTTATTTGTTATCTTTTACAGATAAAAATAATCTTGACAGTATTTTTAGAAACATGCAAACCGTTCTTTACCTTTCTTGAAAGTCTTGCAATCCATGGAAATTTTAAAGACACCCACAAAGAATTTATTTGTACTAGGTGATGATTCCTTTTTTTACATTTGTTACTGATGCTGAAATTCTATGTTTTGACTTTTGATTCAGTTTTAAAAGAATGAAATCCTGCACATATTAATTAGCATGTATGCCTAAATATTGCCCAAAAGTTGGTTATAAATGATGTCATATTTTAGGTCTTAATGACTATTTTTAAGTTCATTAAAATTTTTGAATTATCATTTTCCCCCCTTTTTCAGGGAAAAAAAATTGCAGTACCTTAGCAACATATTTCTTTCAAGGTTATCGTGAAATAATTTTAGAAAATATTTTTGATCCAAGTTATATTATTATCAGTCAATTTACAATGTCCTTGAAAGGGGTAATTTGAAATTTTTAAGTATACATGCTTACAGGGAAAGGAAAAAAAAAAAAAAAAAAATTCTCATGAGTATATGGATAAGATGTTCTCATGTTTCATGAACTTTAGCTTCTTTTACAAGATTTCAATGTGCGTGTTTTAACAGTGTTTATTTTTATTTTTTATTAATAGGAAAGAAAATATTCAAGTTACAGATGCAGAATTTTGGGAGCACAGTTTTATATTAAAAGATTTACCCTCAGATATTGAAGACAGTTTCTTTTTAAAACCATTCTTTAAGGACATAATAGTGGCTGGAAAGTCAATAGAGATTTTTCATAAGATGAATTCATTAATGAAGATGGAACCATTTAGGCTTCATGTTGAAAAAGGTAATTCTGTTGGTTATTTTGTGAGCTAAGAAGTAATTTAAAAACATAAGATACTGGGATCTACAAATAAACAAGTGAATATTAAAAACTGCATGATTCATTGGCAAAAATCTAACAATAATTTGAGAGATGAAATGCTCCTCCCCCCCAATTTAATTTGAATAGATCATGCTAGTGTAAGTATTTAGGTTTATTTGTTATCAATTTTAATTCTTTAGTGGCTGAATGCAGGGATGTTAATTCTGCGCCGAGCTGCGCCGAAACACAAATTCTTGCGCCGAACTGCGCTTTTAGCCGATTTTTGCACCGGTCTGCGCCGAATACGTCATTTTGACTCTTTCAGGGTGCGCCGAAACGCAAATATTGCACCAAACTGCGCTTTTAGCCGATTTTTGCGCTGGTCTGCGCCGAATACGTCATTTTGATTCTTTGTTAAATTTTTGCCATGCTCATTTATCTTTTAAAGCGTGTATGGAAAGCTAGTTAGCAGTAAAGCAAGATTCAAACTGCGTACGAAAGCTGCATTCCGAAGCCATTCTACCCGCCCCGGATCGGACCAGTCGGGCTTTGTTAGTCACCTCAATCAGGGCCGGCGAGATAGGCAAACACGAAGGGGCACGATTTCCAACTTAAAATCATAAAAGCAATTTTGAAAAAAGTTAAAGGGACGTCTTTTTCTACGTTTTCAAGGTGGAGTGGGTGTCATGTACCGCAGGGCCGCCCCTGATCTAAACCAGACCGGTCCGTAAAGAAAACAGTATATTACGGTGACGTCCCAGCCCCTAAAAAATCACGGTTTATGACCTGGCCCGTAGCAAGAATGAAAATTGGAAGCATGACCGGTTTAGAAATCAGAATCTAGGCTGTCTGAATTAATAGAATATTTCATTTCAAAATAATCCGGAAATCCGCTGCCAGTGGTGTAGTCGCAGGGGGTAGAGATCTGTGCGGGCCCAGGCTTTTGCAGCACGATTCATTCAAGGCACGGGCTGACCTCAGCATTTTCTAGAATGGACCGGAACAAGCGTTATACTCTTAAAGACGGTCCTCTGCGCTTGCAAAATCGAGCCTTTCTGGAAATTTTTGCTCTCCTAAAATTTGGACAAGACCAAACGATTGGCTTGTGATTCCTCCCCCCCCCTTCTTAAATCATGATTAATATACGAGCTGGACCAGGTCTGAATTTTTTATTTTGATTAAATGCCGGGCCGGTTTAGACATTTTCGGCCCGTGAAGATCATGAGCGGGGAGATGCCGTCTCACTACTTTTTCATTCGAGCTTATGTCAGCAAAAGTAAGCGTTCTTCACTTTTTATGATGGACGCATGATTTTTGAGTCTTCAGTTGCGAGTGTTCCTAAACCTTTTTTCTTAAAACTACACCACTGTTTTTCTTTTTGTGTGTGTGCAGGCTCTACGAGAGGGGGCAGACGGGGCGACGCCCCTGGTCCCGTGTTCAGCCAAAGTGCGTCCGCAAATTTTTCAGAATGTGTTACGAATTTCATTTACAGATCCGTAATTAAAATCTTTATTTTAAAATAGACTAAATTTTGAATACATAATTCTAGAATGATATAAACGGCAGAAATGTTAATTCTACCATTTAAATATTAGTATTTTTACAACCTTCGAACATGCATTAAAAGTACCATTGCATATAAGAAATACTTCCCTCCCACTCTCTTTCCATTTAGCATTTATATGAAAACCATTAAAAAGAGCACTTTCACACACACACACACAAAAAAAATTCCTTCCGTCCATGTAAATCCATGTATTGTTTTTACCAAGTTGCTGATAGCATAGCCTGTATACACCCTTTTTTTTTCCAGAGCTTTCCTAAAGTGCTTTCAAATAGTGTTTTGCTTTTAGCAAATGGGGTTTGCTTGCAAACTTTGCTTTTCTTGTATGCATTTATTGTGTTCCTAAATCTTCAATTTTATGCTCCAAAATCATGTTAATTGTGATCTCGAATCTTAGTTTTCCTCTCGGAAACTATTTTTTTGTGCTCCCGAGGTGCTCCCAAATGGAATTTTTCTGCTCCCAAATGGAATTTTTCTGCTCCCAAATGGAATTTTTCGGCTCCCAAATAGAATTGTTCTGCTCCCAAATGGAATTTTTCTGCTCCCGAGGTGCTCCCAAATGAAATTTTTTCTGCTCCCGGGGTGCTCCCAAATCGAGTGTTGGAGTTAACATCCCTGCTGAATGGCTTTTGCTCCCTGGAAAATTTCTGTGACAATTGAAATCAAGGTTTGAAGTTGTGGAGGTCACAGGCAGTGGTGGGAAAAACTACTTTTTTTTTGTAGCGAACTACAACTACCGCTACTTTTCGAAAAATGTAGCTAACAACAACTACAACTACTTTTTGAAAAATGTAGTTAG